>CM059867.1:44647762-44945376 GCA_030490815.1 Acer saccharum
AGAGATAGAGAGAGTTGGTGAGAATGGAGAGAAATTGTGAAAATTTTGCAAATGGGGGCATTTTGGTCTCATCACTTACTTTGGTGCTAATAAAACATGAGTTATTAAAGTGGTTGTAGTTACACAAATCCATTTTGAAAGAGTGCTATATACCCCTATTTCCTCTTCTAAGAAGACCCATTGTTATTAATTAATTAGTTTCATTAATCACTTCAATCCAGATTTAGGACTTATTCTTTAATTTAATCAAAGTTAAAAACCTAGGTACGTAATTCAACCACTACTCACATATAGTCATATAATGAGTAATTATCAAACCCTTCTGTCACAAGAACTCTAAGTCAAGTTTTTCTAGCAAATAAGTTCATGTATCAAATCAACTTTCCCATTCATTAGAGCTTATGATTAAGAAACATGTTGAAAAGTCATTCAAACACAAATCTCAATCTCTCATACGAACTAATCTACACATCCATGCCAAATTGAGGTCACAAAGTAACATGGAAGAGAAGAATAGCAACGTGGAACACAATGAATAAATGAAACTAAATATGGATTGATTATTAGAAATATAGACTAATTAATTACATAAGGTATTCGAATAGGGTCACATCCATTCCGTAGCAAAGGGGTTTAGTTACAAATCAAAGAAAAACGAAGAAAGATAACAAAGTGATAGAAAAAAACCCATATTGGTTAACAAAGGTCTTCTACGTACTTGCTTCTTGATTTCTTGAGATCCACTTCAAGCTGATTCTCCTCATGCATCCTCAATAATTTCCAAGATGTGGGTGGATTTGGTGAAGTAAAGGTGTAGAGATGGATTTGGTGAGGTAAGGGTGTACCAAAAAGGGTATCTTGGAGGTTTGGTGGCTGGTAGCTAATGTTAGGGATCTGGAAACAAGAGGTATTTATAGTTGGACCACATTTAGCATTGAATCTCCCCACTTAAGCTGAGCTAGAACAAATGGCACGGTACACTAAGACGACTACGTACTGCACAAACTCTATGGAGAGAGATGGCGGTACAAAACCTCGGTACACTGAGACGGAGCCCAACCGTGAAATATTATTGGAATGAAAGCGCGTTTGCTTTGCGTTGTTCACTAAAACGAACACATACTGCACGAAGTCTCTGGAAAGAAAACGTGGTTCACTAAAACAATAGCAACCATGCTATTTCTCTAGACTAAAGCTGCAATACACTATGACGATGGCAACATCACACCTCTTCCAACTTTTCTGGAAGTCCAACATTTTGCCCAAAAAGCTTCATAATTGCTCAAATACCCTTGAATTACTAAAATATCTGCACATACTTACTTTAAGCATTAGAAACCTGGTTTTACCCGAGAAATGTGTAAGGATTCCCGTTGTTTTTAATTGGCTTATTTCGTGATCAAACCATAAGTGGGGATCCTTGTAAGGGTAGCTTAGGAGTTGGTTTGTTATTCGAAGCCCTTTCAAAGACCTCGTCTTGATAAGCACCGAAGGTAAATTCGTAAATTCTTTGTGCTTACCTATCTTGAAGAGATAGTTGCACACATGAACAAGTATGCACTCACTTAGCATACTTGTTCATGTGTGCATTCTCTTCACATGTCACTTTACACACTAGCACTTTTGATGTTGTATCTTGTTGTGTGTATTTGTGTCTTGTAATTCGTTTCCCGATAGTGTTCGGAAACGTCTGCGCTCGCACTAGAATGTGCTTAGTTTTGCGCGAAGACCGCCTATGGAGATGCACTTAGGATCTCCTTGGTTTTCACCTTTGTTGGTGATCGACGGTCATGATCGGCGGCCTGGCCGCCGAATTAATCCGCCGTTTGAATTCGACGGTTGAATCGACGGTTGTGTGGCCGCCGATATAAACCACCGTTTCAGACCTGATTGATTTTATTCTCGGGTTTATTTCGGCGGTGGAAACGGCGGTCACGAAACCGTCGAATGGAACCGCCGTTTTTCCCCTGTTTCTCTCGGGACAAATTCGGCGGTCAAGAACGGCGGTCTGGCAGCCGTTTGAAACCGCCGATTTGGCGCGTTTCTTTGATACTTACTTAAACGACCTCACTTTGGTTTGGCACCCTATATATATGCCATTTTGTCTTTAGGTCAAGTAAGAGAGTTCATATTCAAGCTTCATACTTAGGATATTTTTCAAGAGAAGAAAAATACACAAAGAACTCATTTTTAATTACTCAAACACTTTTTCATGATCATCAATCATCATCTAGCATCATCTTAGATCATCTAGATGTCATCTTGCATGGAATCTTCATCATACTTTGCTTGGTAAGCTTTTCACTAATATCTTACATATTTTGTGTTTAATTTATCTAGCAATCTCAATTAATCACTTGATTGTTATTTTGTATGCTTTGGATACAAAATTGAGATTAGTATGATGTATGTTTGAGAAGTTGTATTGTGCTAGCATATTAGGTTTTGTGCTTGATATTGATTAGCTTAACCAATTGACATGTCATTTAGTTTTGATATCTAGGATTGTTCTTAATTGCATATTAATCATCTTAGATAAGCATATAGGGTTTCCCTTGCTCTATGTTGCATTTTGGATATTCTCACATATTCACTTAGGGTTGTATTCTCTTCTTGAGAAGGTAAGTCTTGTGTGTAGCAATCGGGATTAGGTTGCTTAGATCACAAGCAAATTGGACTAGGTTCACTCATACCGGGATTAGGTAGGTGTGTGATTACTTCCGGGATTAGGTTGTAATCGTTTGCACATTTAGTGGATTCGAGGTTCGAGTGTGGCTTACTTACATAGCCCGTGGTTTTTCCCGTGAGGGTTTCCACGTAAAAATCAAGTGTTGATTTAATTTCCGCACCATATTACACTTGCTTGTTTATATTATCTTGAGGGTAAATTCGTAATTTTGACTAACACGAAAAATTGGGTAAAAAGCGTAAAATCTATTCACACCCCCCCCCCCCCCCCCCCCCCCCCCCCCCTCCTCTAGATAGGTTTATACACACCGTGCTTTAATTAGTTTCAAAATGAATGCAAAACATAGGAAATGGGGGCTAAAATCAGGTATTGAAATGGTGCGATAAATCTAATAGTAGAAAAATAAGATGAGAAATTCCAATCACACAACATAAGATTTTATGTGGAAAACAAAAAACAGGGAAAACCACGGCCGTCAAGATGATAAGAGAAAAATATCATTATTTAGAAAATTATTACAACTACACAATTCCAATATTCTTTCTCTAACCCCACACCCCAATTACAACTGAGCCTTACCGAGCTAAGGTTCACAACCGAACTTACATCCTAGCCCTCAACTCACAGCTCTATTCAAGCCCTCTTGAGTGCACCCCCATATATTCTATTAATCTCCTCCCAGGTCTTCCTATGAATATCCCCAAGGTCTCTCACCTTCGGATATCCCTTAGGGACGCCCCTGGATCTCCCTAGGGTCTCACTATTCAGATTCACCCACTCTCTAATGTTCTAGGTGTCTCTCTGGTTTCTCCAAGTGTTATCCAAGCAAAGAATAAACCTCCCTATTTTCAAGGTCAATATTTTTGGTCCCAAAAAAAATTAGAAACCCATAAGAACTAGGAATTACTCTAATAGGCCTTTCTTAAGCAAGGAATCCTAAGAAATTAGACCCTTATAAGCATTTGGATTTGTTTGGTTTATGTTATCCTAGAAATTGGGTGGCAGTTCTCGGATAACACTTGAACCGGACGGAGCGGTGCTCCACGATTGGAGCGGTCCAAACGTAGACTGGGACAGTCGGGTCACAGTTCTACTGCAGTAAGGGTACCAGGGTAGAACAATGATAGTGAAGGTAGCGGGAATTTACCTTATGTGGACCAGGCTGAGCCAGTGGTGAGCCGGGACTAGTTCCTAGTGTTAACTGCTTAAAAAGGCAGGGATCCAAAGAAGAATTTCACCAAGACCATGTGAAGGAGGAGGACGCTACAAGAAGTATCCAGCTACCCTGGGAAGAAGCCAGACCGGTATACCCAAGTATACCATCTGTAAATCAAGATCAAGATCAAAATTAAGATCAGGGTCACCTAGATCCCCAAGTACCAGGAAACATGAAAGTCAAGGTCCTAAGGATCTTGCTACTGAGTTGTCTCAGTACCCAAGTACCTTGATACCCAAGGAATACTGGTACCATGGTTCAATGACATGCATAGTACCCCGATACCGCAATTCTTCATAGAACCGGTCTACCAAGCAGCGGGGACCAAGATAACAGAGGAGTTCTTTATACATCAAAAGAGGATTGGTACACCAAGGAACTAGGACCATGCTACAGGAAAGACAATATGCTCCAACTTTTAAATACAAGGAAAGTTGACTTCTCCCGCCATTTTAAATAGGGTTAGTCAACTCTGTCAGGTTCGCCAAGAAAGGAAACAAATCACTTGATTATGGGATTATTCCTGCGCCTAAAACTAAGCCACCATCAACGTCCCTTTGATTGCTAATTGATTGATCGATTATCAGAGTGATTAGCAAGAAAAAGACCTATAAATGCTACAAGACTCTCGAAAGAGGGGGATCCGATTTTTTTTTAATCGACATCCCTACATCTTTTCCACTTATCAACTATCACGAGATCGTCATCGCCAATTGTGTCAGAAATCTCCTGCCAAAACCACCCCAAAATCCCCATTGTATTTGTGCATCATATTTTGATCAATAAAAGTGTTGTTTTCCCCTTTATGATATAAATTATTGAATTGTTTTCATCTTTAATCAAGTGTGATATCTCTCCAACCGTGACCTACCTTGGTCATGGTTTAAGAGTTGTTAATTGGAAATTAACCCCTTTAACGATTTTCCATTAACACTTTTTGGCGTCATCTGTGGAAAGTACCCTTCCATCCATTTACAAAAAAGCTACCTAGTTCTACCCAGAAGACACTAAAATGAGACTCCGATCCTCTCAAGGGCAGCCCGACCCATCGGAACCCCAATCCCTCGCTTCCACCAAGAGAGTTCAAAGGAAAGGAAGGGGATCAAGAAACCATAACCCAGCACCGGTCCCTCCATCAAATACGGGCTCCGTGCCGCGGGATTGGCTATATCGGAAACCAATCGGGATACCATGGAGCAGCAAGCTGCCACTTTTGTAGAAAACATTTGCCTCCGGATGATCGCCCAGGTGATACCCTTCGAAGTTCCCAGAATCGTGGGAGAGGTTGGCCTAGGTACCCGAGTACCGGCCTTCGACAGACTTGGACCACCGCTCCCAGCTCCAAACTACCCATAGATTTTAGACCCCGGCAGGTGAAATTAGCGGTTGATATCTCCCCCAGGAGGAACCGACCAACAATAAGATCGGTAGCAGAGGAGAGAGCTCTACAGCCCGATGTTGGAGGTAGTACCGAACCTAGGAGGAATCCTCGAGGAAACCGCCCTCAGAAAGAGGAGCATAAGGAGGCAACTATTGTATCAGAAACCTCGGACAACGAAGGTTCAGAGGCCCGGTCTAGGAACGGAGGATCTAGACGCCTTGAAGACCAGATGGCCAAGATGGTAAAGGAACTCGAGGAGTTGAGGAAGGGAAAGTACCGGGAAACGCAGAATAATCCCTTAGGGGAGATGAATGCACCCTTCTTAAGAAGGACTAGAGAAGCAAAGCTACCCCTAAGTTCAAAATGCCATCTGAGAAGTATTCCGGATTAGAGGATCATTTAAGCCACATAGAGAGCTTTGTACACCAGATGGAGATATAGAAAGCTACCTGGTCAGCGATGTGCAGGATGATTTAATTTATTAAATCAAATCTAATTTCCTTATCAGATAGGTTTGTGATGTTTTAGGATTCTAGTATTTTCAATTTCCATTGTTATCTCAAATTTTCATTTTTAGGAAAATTGATGTATTTATTACTTTTCCAATTCTTTTAGTTTTCAGATTTTCTATTTAAAGACCTTGTACCTAACATAGATTTTAGTTTTTGATGATTAATAAAATTTCAGAGAGTGTTCTCTTGTTTATTGATCATAGCAAAATTGATGCTCGTAATAATATAGGGTCGTGGGTGTAGTACAATGATAAATAAGATTCGTTCCATGGGGATTGATGTATTGATTACCATAATTAATTGATTAAACTACCATTTAGACAAACAAAGATTTGGTGATTTGATTACACTATTCCAATTTAAACTAAATTAAGCTACAACTATAATGCAATTAATGAAACTAAACAAACAAGCAACACTCTCAAACACTTGGTTGTATATATATATGTGTGTGTGTGTGTGTGTGTGTGTGTGTGAATGAGGCTAAGACCTTTGAATCCACCTATCCAATTCTCATCAATTTTAGGCACATCATTAAAATAAAATATGCAAGTGTGTATGCAGATTCGTGATACCCTCAATTAGTCTCTAACTTCTCTAAAGTGATAAAGACAACATTCATATGCATCAACAACCAATTTCTCAATGGTTTCATTAAGATTTATGGCACACAAATGGAATCCTACAAGCTAGCATCACATATTTCTATCTTACTAGACTTGTATCATGTATTTCATCAAGCACGTTGTGTGTTTCTCCTCTCGGTATATCACACAACAACCAAAAATCAACTAAGTGTTAGCTAGGTATCTAGAAGCATTAAGCATTTGAAATACATATATATAACACAAGCAATAGTGATAAAGTGATGGTCTTTACTGATGATTCATGGAAAATGTTTCATATTGGCCTTAGGCAAGATTGATTTAGTTTATAAAACAAAGCATGGCTACAAAAGATATGATATTCATGCAAGCCATCTCAAATACAAGTGATTAAATAAGGAGAGAATGATGTAAAGACAACTATAATGAAGAACTCCTCCTTCTTTGGTGACTTGATGTGCTTTTCTTGCTTTCTCTCTTGATGCTCCCCTTCATGCTCCAAGGTCGGGTTTTGATGGTGAGTGATGGTGGGAAAGTTTAATATTTGGTGTTTGGTGAAATGGATTTGATGTTTGGATGATAGATTTTAGATTGGATGTAGTGATTTTGAGGTTTCTTAAGATAAAGATGTGTTCTTAGAGTTTTTGACTTGAAGGGTTGTGCTAAAGGTATAGAAATGGGTCTGAAATGAGGTATTTATAGTTTATAAATTTAGGGCACGTAACCCTAGAGAATGTGCTAAGGTGGAAGTGTGGCCGTTGTTCAAGCGCGGTACGTAGGGCGCTTGAACAATGAAGAATCTCTAGAATTGTTGTGCCAATGTGGGTGCTATAAGTAGGGTGATAGAACAGCGACCGTATAACGCCCATTCTTTGCAATTGGGTCACTCTCCGAACTACGCTTGAGCAGTGACCGTACATCGCCCATTCTTTGGAATTGGGTGCTCTTCGAACTGTGCTAGAACAACACTTTGTACAGCGACAGATCTTTGGGTTGCTCTTGAGGTCGCTGTACGTAGGACGACCGTACAACGACCGATGTCTGTTTTTGCCTTCATAAATTGTTGTTTTGCCCCCAATTCCCCATTTCTCTACAATAATGCCCTTGGAAGCCTAAGAACCTGCACAAGCTTATTTAAATATTAAATATACCGGTTTTACCTAGAAAACGAACGCAAACGGTAGGAAAAGGGGATCACATGAAGTGTAGAAATGAGTATTATCATTTATCCTAAATATCAATATTCTTGCGAGAATCAACGATTATTGATGTCTATTATTTTGGTATTCGTGCATGGGTCAACAGATTAATAGAAAGTTTTACTTTCGGTATTCTCAATAAATCAACGGATTTGAAATATTTATCCCCCTATTTATCGACTTTGGTATTTTTTTTGGCTTAATCATAATCTCAGAATTTATTTGTCAAAGATTGTTCACTCATATGCCGGTGAAATTCACTCCGAAAATTATACTTCACTTCTAAGTGTGAGCGAACTTCACGTACTTAGATATATGTACTTGCATTGGATTCGAGGTAAGAGTAGTTAACATTATTGTTTTTGAGTTTTCTCTTTAGGAGCGTTTAATGGAGGATTGAATTAGTTTTAACTTTTAATCCTCCATTGTCCTTTATTTTTTATTATTTATTTTTTATTTTTTTTTTATGAAGTTCAACTATTTGGACACATCACAATCCCACCTAAGTGAGATTGTATATGGTTAAAAACGCACCAAATCTGGGCGGGATTATATTTATTATTTTTTTTTTTATAGTTTTTTTTTTTCAAGTTTTAATACTAAATAAATTTAATATATAATTTTATTTAATAACAATATAAAACTTTAATTTTATATAAAAAAATTTGGACATTTTTAATTTAATAATAATAAATAAAATATTTATTTCATCCAAAAAATTATAGTTTGTTATTAATTTTGTTTTAATCGGATTGTAAATTATTGAGATTATGTCAATCATAATCCCTCCTAAAGGGATTGAACAGTCTAAACCTGTTGAGCTACCGTAATCCCACCTATATGTTTAATTTTTTAATTTTATTAAATAACTTGAAAAAAAGAAAAAAATATTTAAATTTATAATTTATAATTTATAATTTAATAATATTTTTGGATATTTTAAATTTAATAATATATAAATTAAATTAATTGTTTTGTTCAAAAAAACTATTTCAATATTTTGCTAAAAAATTTCAAAATATTATCAAATTTAAAATATTATTATATTTAGTCTAATCTCGAGTTTAGCCTTTACGTTCAGCCTCACGTTTGTGGTTGGTCTAAACATAGCATATTATTAATTTAGTCAAATTCAGTTCAATTCAGTTCAGTACAATTAAATCCAATTCAACCTCATAAAATCTTAATCATGTCCAGTATCATAAAAGATCAAAAGGGTCCCGTATTTATTTTTATTTAATAATGTAAAGGAAATGCTATCTACCTTTCCCATTTAGCTCATTTGTCTTTCTCACTCATCACTTGACACATATACACCCTTTAATTTAATAAAAAAAACTCTCACTTTTTACTGCAAAGTTTGTTTACATTTTTACCCTTATTTTAAGATCCGGTCGAGAGCCTATCTTGCTCCCATTTTAGTTTTGTTATTTTTTTTTCTAATAATCAAAACTACTTATGATTTGAAAATTTTAAATATGTTATTAATTAAAGCCTAAAAGCAAGAATACAGTCTAAAAGCCTAGAAGCAGCTATCAGGAAAGTCATTTGGTGTTAATAAGAGGTAAAAATGTAAACAAGTTTTACAGTAAAAAGTAAGAGTTTTTTATTAAATTAAAGAGTGTGTATGTGTCAAGTGATGAGTGGGAAAGGAAAATAGGAAAGGTAAATAGTATTCCCTATAATTTAAAGAGTTGATGAAAACGTGGAGAAACCAAATGACAAATATCAACTATCTGGCATATTTAAAGGCAGTTGGGACAATGGAGTTAGTTGGAGATGATCGAGGAAATCGATTATCTCATGGGATTGTGATGTGACTTAACTGAACAAACATTTTCAATATTAATGACATAAAATATTGCAGGAAATATTCTGATGAACAATGATATCTAACCGTGTGACTGAAGACAATGATATCACTATCTACGGACTTATGTGATGAAAACTGCCACTTCTATTGTGGACATAAAAAAATGCTTTTTTTTTTTTTTTTTTCTTTTTTGTTTTTTTTTAATATTATATACGGTGATAGCAATTTAAATATGAGACATTGTTAAGTTGAATAAATACTCTTACTATCAAACCATACCATATTGAACGGTGGTACAAAGAAATGCTTTGATTTCCTTGGAATTGAACCTCCAGCCAAAATTTGACTAAATAGACTTTGCTTTTGTTAGAAAAATAATAATAATTAATGTTTACTAATTTTCTCTGCGTTTATAATTACTTGTTTGGAGATTTATTTTTTCAACAAGTGTTGGGATTTGAATTTTGAGCGATCCTTTGTTGGTGCTAGTGGGAGGCATGCATTTCTATTTGGTCCACATTTATTCAAAACAGGCAACATAGCCCGATCAACCACGACAGGACAAGAGTACCAAAAACGCAAACAACAGAACATGGTCCACGTTAATGACGAATTTTACGACACCTGCAGGGTTTTTAATTAATGACACCTGGTGGTACGACACCAGAAAGGAAAGTTATTAAAGATTTAAGATTTGACATTGATGGTAAGAGAGGTCATGTCTGGTGAGAAACACGACAACTTAACTTTGGAGATAATCTAAATCCGTGACAAATGACATCAATACAATTTGTTAATATTTTAAATTTGAGTCCTATCACTGCAGGTGGTGTGTGTATATATTGCGCTTTTATGTTACTTTAATTTCCGTGAAAATTGCTAAAAATAACCACTTTAAACATGGGAAATTCGTTTTTAACCACATACAAAATTTTAATTGTTAATAACCATGTTTTGAAAAAAAAATCAGTGGGTGTCCATAAATTACCAAGATGCCCCCAAATTAATATTTCTATTTTCTTTTGTTTATTTTTCTCATTGTCTTCTTCTTGCTTCTCTGTTCTTCATCACTGTATTTGTTCTTCATCACCTTCCTGCAAATTGAACACCAATGGCCGCACCATTGTTGAAGATTTTGTTCTTCTCTGTTCTTCATCATCATTTTTCTTTGTTCTTCATAATCTTGTTGTAGATTTATGAGAAAAACTTTTCCGATTTGCTCTAAATCGATAAATATCATTCATTTGTTCATTAATTGAGTTGCAAACAGTTACTTTAACATGATTTTAGCTTTAATGCATCAATTATGTGTGTTTATGTGAAGAATCGTTTTCAAAAATGTTTGTAGATTTTTCCAGAAGATTTCAAGTTTCACGGATTCGAAAACTTGAAATCTTCTGTTAAAACTTGTTGACAAAACTTGAAATCTTCTATAAAAACTTGAAATGTTGAAACTTTCCTAGTTCGTGATTGACATTTTAAGTTTCATAATTTCAACTTTTTTGTCAAGATTTCAAGTTTTTATAGAAGATTTCAAGTTTTATCAACAAGTTTTAACAGAAGATTTCAAGTTTTCGAATCCATGAAACTTGAAATCTTCTGGAAAAATCTGTAAATTTTTTTGAAATTGATTCTTCACAAAAACACATAAAAGTGATCAAATAACGCTAAAACCATGTTAAAGTAACTGTTTATAACTCAATTAATGAATAAATGAATGATATTTACACAACTTAAACCAATTTAGAGCAAATCAGAACAACGATTGGAATTCAATCATGAAGAACGAATAGAGAAGCAAGAAGAACCATCATAATTCAATCATTGGTGTTCGATTTGCAGGAACAATGATCAGAATTCGATCATGAACCAAGTGAAGATTTTGACGGGATAGAAAGGAGAAGAGAGAGAGAGGAGAGGGGAGAGAAAGAAAGAGAGAGAGAGAGAGAGTCTGTGTTTGGGGATGGTTTTTATATGAGGGCATTCAAGTAATTTCTCAAAAATGTGGTTATTAACAATTAAAATTTCATATGTGGTTAGAAACGAAATTCTAATATTTTGGATGGCTAATTTTGGTTTTCTCTCTTAATTTCCTGCTGTTGCAAACTGTAAAGCTATATTTTTCATTCAATTAAATCTTATTAGTATACATTTTTTAAAATGAAAAAAAAAAAAAAAAAAAAAAAAAAAACTATCTTCTATATTAGTGATTTAGGCCAACATGAAGTTTCAACCAGTTAAATTCTCATCATGTAGTGGACCCTTTTTCTTGTATATATTCATTGAAGATATACTATATTTTGATGAGATTTTTTTTATATGAAAGTTTAAATAAATCACTAATTTTTGGATACAAGAAACATTTTTCTTTCCATTAATCCTATGTTTTCCTATTTTCTAAATGTTTTAGCTTAAAAAATATTTAGAAAAAATAGTTTCCAAACTTGAAATTTTTTCTACAAGTATATGTCATTTTTCTTAACATTCATCCAAAATATCTCATCAAAATTTCATTATGATGTTGATGATTTAAATTAAAGAATTCTTTCTCTCTCTCTCTATATATATGTATATTTCTCTGTATATGAATGTATCATGTATGGAATATTGTGTGAAGAAATTGTGGTTCAAAATTGATCCTAGTAAACTCGTCAAATTACCTCACTCTTTAGGACTTAACGAATTGTGACATGTGTAATAGAAATAAATAAATAAAAAGAAAATGTGGTGTGAAGAAATTGTTTTGTGGTCCCAAATTGATTAGGATTAGGTGCGATCGTTTATTTTGTTTTCATTAACAAAAACAAAAAACGGGCCAAAAATGTTTTCATTAACAACTATTTTTAGGGTTTTGTTTTTGGTTGTTATCACAAATTTGTTTTGGACAGTGGATTTGAGACTTAGGGTGTGTTTGGTAGGGAGGAAAGAAAATAGGAAGAATAGAAAGATTTGGAGGGATATAAAACATGAGAGAAAGAAAGAAAAATGATTTTCCCTTAAGCTGTTTGGTAAACAGGAAGGAAAGAAGGGATATTCTTTATCAATTTTACTAATTTACCCTTGCATTATAGTTTATATATAAATTTTTTTTGACAAATTGGTAATTTTAATTAAAAGTAAGAAGATTACTTTTGGGAGGATTATAATTGGTGGGTCTCATCCACAAATCTTTCCTTCCATGTTTCCCTTCCTTCCACTTTTCTCTCCATACCAAACACATATTTCCCCATTTTCTTCTCCCTTTTCCCTCCACCCTTTTCTTTCCTCTCCCTTTTCCTCCCTACCCAACACACCCTTAGAGCATCTCCCACCCAGTCTCTATCTCCGTCTCTAAAATAGAGATCCAAAAGGGAATATTCCTCCTAGATTACATCTCTAAAAAATTTTCACTCCCACAACACTCTCTATCCTTATCTCTATCTCTATCCCTATTTCTATTTATATATTCAAATAACTTATATTTTCTTTAACATAAATTTTTTTATATAACATAAAATAATTTTTTTTTAGAGAAAATTATAACAAAATAATAAAATGAAGAACAAATGATAAAGTATTGTAAATAAAAAAAATATTAATTAATATTCAATATTTGACTCATTTTAAAGATTTAGATGAGACATTTCTAATGGTATAATTTTTATGTTAATAAAATGTATAAATTAAAATTTATTATACGTTAATTGAATTTAATGAAAAAGTTAAAAGGATATAAATGGAATAAAAAAAATGTTGAAAAGTGGTTTTAGATGATGAGAAATTGTTCTTTAAATTTAGAGAATGAAGTGGAGGATCTCTAAAAATTTTCTTGGAGGCAACAATTTAGAGTGTGGGTGGGAGCAACCAATACTCTAAATTTTCTTGGAAACATGATTTTAGAGGGTGGGTGGGGGATGCTCTCTGCTCTCAGTTGCCTAATTTAAAGAGTTGATGGAAAACGTGAAGAAATCAAATGGACATATCAACTAGTTTGCATACTTGAGGAGAATCGATTATCTCATGGGGTTGTGATGTGACTTCACTAGACAAACATCTTCAATATTAATGACATAAAATAGTGCAGGAAATTCCGATGAACTGTGTGAATGAAAACAATGATATCTACACATGGTCTCTTGGCAATGTGGTGGGCCTTTTCCTTGGAAACTCCCACCACCAAGTTTCAATGCCTAGTGTATGCATGTATATATGCAAATTTTCCACCAATAATGTGGGTGATGTCCCACCAATATATGGGTGCTCTCTCCCCTTCTGTGGGAGCTGCAATCTGTACTGTGTTTGTGGAGCTCAATCTCACCGGTCCCAGCAGTTGTATAATAATAATAATAAATAAATAAATAAATAAAACAATGATATCTTACTGTTATCTATTTTATGTGATGGGCAAATTTATTTTTCTGAATTTACATTGAATATGGTCCCTGTTCACCTTGGATTTTAGGATATTTGTAGGATTTTTAATGACCGGTACTGGTATAGGCGGGAATATACCAGATACCAGATAGGACGATACCTTATCTAAACGGAGTCAATTTTTTTTTTTTTTCTGACAATAAGCTCTAATAAAAAAAAAAAAAAAAAAAAGACAAAAAAATAAATAAAAATAAAATAAAAATAAATAAATAAATACAAAGGGACATGCATAACCTAAAACATGCTAATTTAAAAAAAAATGCAGACCTTAAAGAAAAAAAAAAAAAAAAACATGAACTTAATTAACCATATCAGCGAAATCATTCTTTTCTTCCTCATCATGTGCGGCCCAATTAGCGACAATGCATGAAGCTGCAGAATTAGAGCGAATCTTAGAACTTCCCTTACTCATTTGGGACTTTGAACTAGATAAAATCTTAAAAGTTTGATTCACTTTTCTTTTTAATTTGGTCACCACGGGAATCCAATTATTGTCAAACACGGGATCTACTGGACCATGATTAGAATTTGAAACATTAATATTTTGGTCTTCTGATATATGCTCCAAATTAATCTTTTCTCTTTTATCTCTTGAAACCTCATCCAAAACTTGCAGATCAAAATTCTGAAAGTTTGAAATCTTTTGATTGTCAAGAATCACTCTGTTATTACTGCAAATATTCTCTAGAGAACATTGATGATTCTCATTATTATCTTCTAGATTTAAATACCTGGTATTCAAATCATTGGAGATATTAACATTAATTCTCACATCCTGATTAGGAAATTGTTCAACTGCTTGAATTTGAATTGGAGAAAAACTCTCCATTTGATCTTGATCTTCCGTAAATGCATTAGATGTGCTGGTTGTAACTGGAAACTGCCCTTCACGGATTAGGTCAACTTCTTGAGACCCAAATTTGTCGACTTCAAAATTGGCCATTGTTTCCCGATTCACTTCTTGAGTATCAATCACATTTAATTCAAATAAATGTGGAGATAATTAGATGCTGCCATTTTTGTCTTCCACATTAATTACCGGATTTTTAAAATTTTAAATATGCACAATTTCCTTTTCCTCTATCGTTTCCTGATTTTGTGGGACTGTTTTGCATTCCTCCACGACAACCTGCCCATTATGGTGGCTAGTGGTGTTGTTTTTTGTGATAGGCCGGTAGGTTTGCCTTGGATTTATTGATCGCGATCGACCTCTGTTAGAATTAATCTCCTTATTTTGGTGGCATCTAGCAGAGTCATGACCAAAAGCTTTACACTTCGTACATCTCTTTGGAAGATTTTCATATATAACATCGACAGAGAAACCCTTATGGTAATCTCTCTCCACATTTAAAAATGATGGTTGATTCGAAGTTAAATCAATGTCCACAAGAAGTCGGGCATAAAACCCATATGCTTGATCCCTTGTAGCCTGATCTAGTTGCAGAGGGATGCCAACTACTCGTGTAATCTCCATGATTGTAGTTAGATGCTAGTATTCCGAGCATAGACTGTAAAACCTCACCCAAACTTGAGCATGCAATAATTGTTGATTATATGGATTAAAATCTGGTTGCCAATGAAAAATACGAAAAATACCGTTTGAAATTGAGCAAGAACCTCCACTCCAAACCTTCTTTAAATCTTCTAAACTAGAAAAATGAAGATCAAAATATCCTTTTGGATTTGGAAACGGAGTAAGCTTCCAAGGATTTCTAAGTTGCCAAATCGATTGCAATACAGATTTTAACTCAATAGGCTTTAAAGGCACATAACCTTTTCTTAAAAGCAAGCGTCTGAAAAGATTTTTCTGACAGTATTTTACCCTTTCTTGGACATATTTTTGGCTGATGCGAACACACGTGATGTCCCCTTTCACAACTGGCACCGGGAGAAAATTTGGTTGAACATGTACTTCATCGGTTTTGATGATGGCTGCGGTAAAGTTTCGGGAACATTTGAGCAAGGGGCAAGGAAATTCCACGGACATACTTTTGAAGGATCTATGGGCAAGGCTACAAAAGTGAGAGAAAACTCAAGAGGGAGAGAAAGTCATCCATTTTAACAATCAAACAAAGACAAGTTACTGTTAGCAATAATCCCAATTGTTAAGCTATGTGGAAGTGTTGCTAGATAGCCACAAACAAACAATAGCAAAGAAAAAAAATAAGATGTAAGAAAATAATGCAATCCAATCACATAAAACATAAGATTTACGTGGAAATCTAAGAACAAGGAAAAACTGTGGTCGTCAGGATAAAAGAGAAAGTTCCACTATGTAGTAAATTTTTACAACCACACACTAAGGATTCTCTCTCTAAAACACCCCAAACCCAATTACACTCAATGACCACTCTCTTGAGATCTCTCTAGTATTTGCTATTTTTGTTACACACACAATAACCTAGTTATTATGGTCTATTTATACTAGATACAGAGAGTTTATACCTACAAGGAAATTCATCTCCTACACGTACAAGACTTTCTTGTTTCACACAAATACTATTTCCTTTTATGCACAAGTTTTCTGGTTCCATGCAAAGAGAAATCCTTTTCCTTTAAGCACAAGAACTTCTAGAAAAAAAAAAAAACTTCATTTTTTGCTAAAGCTTTTTCGTTTCATGCATGCTTATGATTGACTATGGTTCGGGTCGTGGTTTGTCACCTGTTCCCTTTATCGTATCGAAGTCCTTGGAATTTACCATTCAAAAAACTGCGATCCATACTCCATATTTTAGGGACACCGCTGTCCCTCCCATAGCTCTTTTGACAACGTTAAGCTATGAAATTGACCGTTGTGGGAACCGTTGTCCAATTCCACAGCGTTACCCATATCGGCTTTCACAAATCTTCGTTTCTCATTTCTTCTAGGTTTTTGAGCCTCCCTCAAACACGATCTCATACTTCCAAACGTTTCCCATGTCTCTAGTAAGTCTCCACATTGGTTGAATCCCTCTTGGCAACCATTGAAAATTTGAGCCATATCCAACAATTCTCCCTTATGGTAAGAATTTTCAAAACTTCGTCTACAACCACGACTCTTAACACCGAGAATTAACATACCCACCACAAGATATAATTACTTAGGAACGCCTATCCTAAGATTTCATCCAGCACATGTCGAATTTATCCTACTGAAATTGTGGTGCAACTCTTCACGTTAGGTTCCCATGGAGTTTGTTCAGCAATTGACATCCTTGTCCATCATACACCTTACATCACCTTCTCACCAACGCCCATGCGCAATTATTGACCCGCTATCAGCAACACATCCTCTTCCATACCAATTAGCGGTCATGCCATGAGGATGTCCATGCCACTTTAGAGGTCATCGCTATAGTCGTCATACTCAAGAGAGGCGATTGCCCGGTCCCTTTGTTGGAGCCTTTAGCCACACTTGCATTTTTATTGTTGCAATATTTCCTCACATGTTCAGATTGCCCACAGTTCCAGCAAGTGACTTTCTTCTTAGAGTTTTCGTTCTTCCTACTTTCAACCAAGAGGGCAAAGTTATCAGAAGATTTACCTTCACTCTTCAGCCTTCTTTCCCTAGAGATCAGTTTGTTCGCCATATCATCAAAACTTATAGTTGAACTCCCATACATCAAAATAGGCTTTATGTGCACATAAGCCAGTGGAAAAGACCAGATGAGTCTTAACCCTTTGTCTTCCTCATCAATTTTAACTCCAATCGACTCTAATTCGGAAATTATCCAATTGAGCACTCCTAGATGCCTTCAAACATCTGCAGTGAGTGAAACCACTCCTTTAGGTAGACTAGTTGCAAATGCTCTTCGCTTGAAACAATTCTTCAAGCCTCTCCAAAAATTCTTTTGTAGAATATGTTCCATGAATATTTGTAAGAACGTTCTTGGGCAAGCATGAATGAATTTCACATGCAGCCCTCTCATCCAACTCTTCCCAATCATCATTACTCATTACAAGTTTTCCAAAACTTGTAACAACCGCTTCTTTTCTAGAATCTCTAAAGTCTTTAGGGTTTCTAGGGGTTGACTTGCCCTTTAGCACCTTGTATAACCCCTATTGGATTAATAGATCCTAGACTTGAACTTGCCACAAGCAAAAATTAATCTTCCCATCGAACTTCTCAATCTCAAATCTCATCATCTTTCTAGACATAATAGTTTGTTAAGACCACTATCAGGCAACAGGAGCTTTGATACCAGTTGTTAGCAATAATACCAATCGCTAAGCCACATGGAAGCGTTTCTAGATAGCCATAAAAAAACAATAGCAAAGAAAAAAATAAGATGGAAGAAAATAAAACAATATAATCACACAAAACACAAGATTTACGTGGAAACTGAAGAATAGGAAAAAACCACGAACATTAGGACGACAAGAGAAATAATCTACTATGTAGTAAATTGTTATAATCACACACTCAAGATTCTCTCTCTAAAATACCGAACACAATTACACCCAATGCCTACTCTTTGAGATCTCTCTAATATTTGCTATTTTGTTCCATATAAAATAACCTAATTATTAGGTTCTATTTATACTAGTTACAGGGAGTTTAAGACCTACAAGGAAACATTTTTCCTTCACGCACAAGACTTTATGTTCCACGCAAAAGTCCTTCTCCTTTACGCATAAGACTTTCCTATTCAGCACAAAGACAAACTCTTTTTCATTTTCCGTTTCCTTTTCCTTTCTCTTTTTCATTGAAGATTTTCCATTTTACACATATTTACGTTATACCATGGTTTGGATCACGGTTGGCCACTCGAGCCCAAAACTGCGGTTACTTCACTGGAATTGACTGTTCAGAAGACCGTGGAATTGACTGCTCAGATGACCGCGGTTCATGCGCTGCAGTTTACACCACGCTAAACATACTGGAATCAACCATGGTTTGTGCACCGTGGTTCCCACCGGACTTCAATTCTTCGGCCTTCTTCACTCTTTCAAGCATCCCTCAAACACAATCTCCAAATTCTAAACATTTCCCATGGCTCCAAGAAGTTTCTACATTGGTTAAATCTCATTTGGTAAACATGGAAATACAAGCCATATCCAACAGAGGTTTGAAATTTGACCTTAACTTTGTTGAGAGATGGTAGCGGAGCTAGAAATTCAAGTTTGGGGGGTCATTATACAAAAATAAAAAAGTTTAAGGAGCCAATGAAAAGGGTTTAAAATTTGTTAAAATTTGAAAAATTTTAAAATTGATTTTAATTTTTTTTATCCCCTCCCCCCCTCTTGCTAAGAGGTGTGGTTACCGGTGGCCAGGGCCGGTAGTGAGACAACCGCCTTGGGCCCCTAAATTGTAGTTAAAAAAAAAAAAATTGATTTGAAAATATTGCCCATATAAAATTTTAAACAAAACATACCCGTAAATGACTTTAAAATGGCCAACCATACACATTATAAATTGTTATTTTAAGAAGGCTCACTAATGGAAACCCAACTCATAAATAACTTTTAAAATTGCCCACCATACATATATAATTTTTTTTTTTTTTTTTTTAAAAGCCCACCAATGGAAACCCATTTATAATTCTTATAACAACAATATTGGATCAAAGATGATGGTGGGTTGAATCCTAATAACACTTGTGTTTGTCATAAATAATTCTCTTTTGTATCTCAAAAAAAAAAAAAAAAAAAAAATTCATAAGTCGTTGCTTCAAAGATAATTAAATCAATACACTTTTTTTTTTCCCTTTTTTGAAAACCCATTTTTTTTATGTAACCTTAATTAGTTCTTTTGCTGTTAAAGATGTGACACGAGTAAGGTTTAATGATATATTCTTTGATGCAATTATAAAAAAATTATTTTGGTAACTTTTTTTTTTGCTATTTTGTTGTGCACATTATAGTCTTGAGTTTGAGTTATTATATTGATTTTTACAAATATTTAATAGAGAAAAAACAAACCAAGTAAACAAACATAGAGTATCGAGGGCCTCATTTCTATATTTCGCCTCGGGCCTAGAAAATCTCAGGACCAGGCCTGCCGGTGGCTATGACCACAGCACATGTGCCGTTTTATTGGTAAGAATATGGAGAAAACAATTTGTGAACATATCTGTCTGTTGAGTGTGTATGGTGCAGCATCTTTGCGCCCTTTGTATGCAACCAACAACATCACGATAATATATATAAACCTTTTTTCAAAATAAAAATTTGTTCCTACAAAACAATTTTATTAATAATAATAAAAAATGTTACATTATACTGAAATAATTAATATATTTATAATAACTAAATATAATTGTACTCAAATACGATTTTTTTTTTTTTTAATGGAGATAAATAATTTGAACAAATCTAAACAAAAAACGAAACAAATCCTATAAAATAAAATAAAAATAAATCCAAATAAAATAGAAAATTTCCTACATTTTAATATTGTTTAACAACTTTCCAACTAAAGCAAGCAGCACCTAAACAAGTTCGAATAGACAAATGCTAATTTGGCGCATGATGACCGGTGATTTCTGGTCCCCGTTGAAAGAAAATCTTCATTTGTGATGATGTGTGAAGAATTTTTGGTCCCAAATTGATCCTAATCAACACACTCACTACTGTCTTTATCTCTATTCTCTACTACTCGAAACTGTATCACATGCCGGAAAGCTTTACTCTGGCGACTGTAGTATATATATACTTCATTCCAATATCGAGCTTCATTCCTGCGTAGGAACTTGTGCGAATTCTGAGGTAAATTAAGTAAGCTAAAAAGTTTTTTGAGTTATGTTTTTTTGGGGGGTTTTCTTGGGTGGTTTCTTGCATTTCTCCGTGTTTGGAGATTCATATGACTTGTGTTTGCATAATCTCTTCCAAGTTCTTCAAATGTGTCACAGACTAATTTAGTGCTCAACTAGGAAACACTAATTTTTTTTTATTATTTCTTTTATTAAATTGTCAAATCAATGTTTTATGTTTTAACTACAAGTAGGATCTCTTGCCTAGCAGTAAAGGGCCATCTTATGAAGTTTAGGAATTCCAAGAGTAATTTTAAGATGTCTTGGTATCTTGAAGAAGAGATTTCTAGGATTATAAAGATTGGTGTAGCTTTGGGGTTGGATTTCGATAACAAGGAAGTGGGGATGGTTGATGTTTTTGTAGAAGCAAAGAGGAAGTTGAAGTTAGGCGGCTTGAGAGAGTTGAAAGTTCAGTAGGTTTCTGGTGAGCTTGATAGGTTGTTTTAGGTGGTGTTTGTGGTGTTTCTCGTGTTGGTTGGTGCTAGCTTGGCTGCCTTTTGTTTCGGGTTTGTTTCGTGTTGCGTTTTTGTGGGTTTGTTTCTGTTTTGAGCATGGGTGGCTTGTTGGGTGTTTGTCTGTTTGGGGGCTATTGGGGTTGTGTGTCTTGGTGGCCTTTGGGCGTTTGTAGTTTCTCGGCTTGGCCTTTCCTGAATAAATTTTGCTGTTCAAAAAAAAAAAGTTTTATATTTAGGGTTAATTGCACAAACATACCCTTTATTGATCAAATAAAGCAAATTTTCAAACAAATGCCCTATTCAAACACAAACATTCCAATTGGAACGTGCTTGGGGTATAGAAAGTCAATAGTGCCCTTGGGTAAAAAGGAGAGGTTATTTTGGTGGGTAAATTTCACAAACAACCCTGAATTTAGGTGTAATTGTATAAATATTCATTTTTTCTTCTAATAATTACATAAATATACCCTATCGTCTGCTGACTTTTGTTAACTTTAACCTTTACCACATTTGTATCCCGAAATGACTAAACTACCCTTGAAAACTTATTTATCTTTTCTTTTATTATTTAAATATATTAAAAAATATTTACTTACAAAATTGAAAAAATCGGTACAATTTTTTTGTTGCTTTCTTTCTATCATTTTTTAACACAATTAGAACCCACAACACTGGAAAAATGGTTGTGTTTAGTGGGTTTTGATTGTGTTTAGTGAGTTTTTGTGGGTTCTGTGGGTTCTGATTCCGTTGATTAAAGGTAATTATTTGTGGGTTTTGATTGTGTTGATGAAAATAAATTGTTTGTGGGTTCATGCATTTGAAATTGAATGTTTTGGTGATAAAGTTTGTTTTTGAAATCTAAAAATTTGGTGTTTGGGGACATGGAAAATGTAAAAAAAAAAAAAATGATAGAAAGAAAAAGAAAATAAAAGCAACAAAAAAAAAAAAATAATTGTACCGATTTTTTCAATTTTTTAAGTAAATATATTTTTTAATATTTTTAAATAATAAAAGAAAAGATAAATAAGTTTCAAGGGTAGTTTAGTCATTTCGGGATACAAATGTAGTTAAAAGTTAAAGTTAACAAAGGTTAAATGACGGTAGGGTATATTTATGTAATTATTAAAAAAAAATGAATATTTATACAATTACACCTAAATTCAGGGTTGTTTGTGAAATTTACCCACCAAAATAACATCTCCCTTTTATCTAAGGGTACTATTGACTTTCCATACCCCAAGTGCATTCCAATTAGAATGTTTGTGTTTGAATAGGGCATTTATTTAAAAATTTGCTTTATTAGATAAATAGAGGGTATGTTTGTGCAATTAACCCTTATATTTATTACAATTCCTAATTTAATCCTCCCACATTTATTTATAATAATATTTATTTCAAAAATTATGCAGTTGAAAAGATCTAGCTGAGATCTTTAAAATGACACAAATATTAATATATCTATTTAAATTATTTATTTTGCATTTAACTAATGGTAAATTTTTATATTACCTTAATTTAGTGCAATTAAAGAAATGACAAAATACTTCAAAAAAAAAAAAAAAAAAAAAAAAAACATGACAAAATACTTCACAAAAAAATAAAAAAAAAATTACATGACAAAATTCATTGTTGGATAAAAGTAAATGGATTTAAAAAACATTGGTGGAGGGTAGTATGATGAAATAAATGGAGGTGCTTTGTCTTTTATAGTAGAGAATGAAGAAATAATTAGATGAGAAAATTGGATAAGAAAATGAGATGAGAAAATTAGATAGAGAAAATTAGAAGAGAAAAAATTAATGTGAAGAAAACAAATGAAAAAACATCTATCTATTACATATTAATGGTAGTAGGGACAGTGGGATTCGTTGGATAAGTTAGCGTTTTTGAGTAGCATCGATTTTCACATGGTGTAATGATTGGAATTTGCCCTTTCCGACGACCTTTCGCACCCTGTAGAACTAATATCTCTTAGATCTCACCTAATTTAATTTTGCGTCCGGGAGGCTTGCATGGTGGAGGTTTGAGGCTGAACACCGTAATGAATGATTTTACCACTTATCTACGGGATCTATTGAAAATGATGATATCAATCATTATAAATACAACACTCGAAATATTACTCTCATTGTTGGGGAGAGGTTTCCCCACATATTACGACTTAATAGGTAAAAATGCATTGAATCTTTATCACAAAAGAGAAGTGCCCAACAACTTTCGTAAGGATGGTTGTGCATTTTAATATTTATGATCACAACATTCATTATGTGTGTCGCCAAATACTAGCTTTTTCGCAAAGCACTGCATGTCAACAGTTGTTAAAAATGTTCATACAACAACATGTATGATATGTGCATTGCAGAATATTAGCAATTTTTACGAAACGCAAGCCAATAGTTGCTACAGAGACTCCCATGACAACATGCATTATGTATGTGTTGCAGAATATTAGGGCGTGTTTGGTATCGTTTTTAAAATGGTGTTTTTTAAAACTTTTTTTTTTTTTTTTTTAAATAGAAATCATGTTTTAAAAATGATGTTTTTAAAAATGTAATGTGTTTGGTAGTGTTTTTTAAAAGTAGTTTTTTGAAACGGAAAACGATGTAAAAGTGTTTGGTTATTATTTTTAAAATGAGTAAAGTAGATGTTTGGAGGGAAAAGTTGATTTGTTTTGAAATAATGTTTTTGAAAATGGTGAAAAACAATAAAAAGTTGTTTTTAACTTTTTAGTTATACATTTTAAAAAGTTGTTTTTTGTTTTAAAAAACAGCTTTGTAAAACGTGTAAACAAACAACATTAAAATTTTTTTTTATTTTTAAAAACAGAAAACCATTTTTAAAAATGGTTCCAAACAGCACCTTAGATTTTTTCACAACGCGTAAGTTAACAATTGCTAAGACACTCCTATAACAATGTCCATGATTTGTGTCGTTAAATATTAACTGTCTAGGAACATTCACATTTGTATATATATATATATTATTACAAATATGCTTAAAGCCCACAAAATGTGCATTGTTTTATGAAATAATTTTGACAACATGCATCCATTGTGTGTTGCTATATATATGTATTCAATTATTAGTAACATTTGTGTGTACAATGTCTTAAGTAGTTTCAACTATATATATTTTGTATGAGTTACGATAAATGATTTTTGACTTGTATGGTTTGCACATTATGATAATTGACTTTTAGCAACGTATGCGATCCGCACATTGAATTTTGAATATTGCTAAAAGGGTTTTTTTTTTTTTTTTTCCTATCTACATATCAAGGTATTATAGATATTGCTATCCAAAATACGTCAAAAAAAATATACATGACAAAATTCATTGTTGGATAAATGTAATGGATTTAAAAAAGTTTGGTCGAGGGTAGTGTGATGAAATAGATTGAGGTGCTTTTTGCCTTTTATAGTAGAGAATGAAGAAATAATTAGATGAGAAAATTGGATAAGAAAATGAGATGATAAAATGAGATGGAAAAAAATTAGATGAGAAAAAATTAATGTTAACAAAATTAGTTGAAATAATTAAGTGAATATTAGTTGGATAAATAAGTTGAATAATATTATGGTGAAAAATTTGGGGTAAAATTATGTGAGTAATTATTATTATTTTTTTTAATATTTGCAATTAATTATTTAAGAATAATATTTTTTATGTCAAAAAAATTAATTAATTTTGTTTAAGTTAACTAATAGAAATTAATTAGTATTGTATAAAGTTTTATTGAGAGAATATTCTTGTATTCTTGTAAAGATGCTCTTTTACACTAAATTGGTGTTGGATGCATTGGAGTGGGAAAAAATTTGGTGTTAGAATATTTCCAAAAGATTCTACTTTTACACTAATTTTATGTGATATTTGGTGTTCTCCATTGGAGATGCACTTAGCACACCTCATATTGAAAAGTTAGGGACATTTTTTTTAATAGATTTTTAAGGTTGACTTATTGAGAATACAAAGACGCTTTATTTATTTATTTATTTATTTATTTATTATTTTTTTTTTTTGGATCTTCTCTTTACCTCATATTTTTCCCGACCTCACGTAATCTTATGACACATAAGTATTGCAATGAATGTGTGGTTAAGATGTGATTGGTTTTCACAATCAATTTATCAACAACAAATCACATGCTTTAAAAAGGTTAAGAAAAAGATGAGATAACGAGAGGATCCAAAATTGTTTTTTTTTTCCCCTTAAATGCATGCATTTTCACTTTAAGAATACATGCCTCCACATTGACAAATTACACAAACATTCCGGATAGTAGATGTAATTACATGTGTATGCAACTTTCTTCATAATTGCACAAACATCCTCAACTGTTAGTTGACTTCTGTCAACTCTAACGGTTGACTACATTTTAGTGCAAAATGACATTCAAGGGGATTTGTGTATTTTCGAACCAATTGGGATTGGTGGGAGCTGACAATGGGGAGTAAGAAGTTTTACCATTTATGCGGAAGAGAAATACAAGGCTTTCAAAAATTTTTGATCAAATGACGAGGTGTGTGAATTGTCAACATCTTATAAATTATTAGATTATATAATGAATGATATGATATTAACAACTCACATGGTACATCATTTGAGCTTGAATCTAGACAATTGTTTTTGGAAACCTAGCGTTACTCTTTGTGGAAACGTGAGTGAGATGTGTGTATTTCCAAAACATTTGGGGTTGTTTTGACATAAAGGCTTAGCTCAAGAAGCTGAGATTCTTGAAGTTTTCCCAAATACAAGGCTTCATTAATAGGTTGGCAGCTCTTCATCCTTACTCAAAAGTTCAGACTCAACAAAAGAAATTTGAAGAGCATTTCTCGCCGCTTTCGTTTTGTTATCAATGGTTTCCACTTTTCCACTTAGACTCTCTGTCGTTTATATGCCCACTTGATATCTTAATCACTGTATATGTTTTTTATTTTTATTTTATATGAATTGCATGTGCAGAGTACTCAATGTTGGAGTTTTTGCAGTAACTGGAATTTGACATGTTCACGAAGACCAAGAATATTTTGTGTTTCGCAAGTAAATACACTTCTGGGACTACTGTCCATGCATGCATCAAATTCAACATGTTGCTATCTTTTGGTCTTGAAAGTACTAAAATGTAATCCTAGTTTAGGTTCTCTATCTTGAGAGTTTGGTAATGAAATAAGATAATAAGGTCAATACATGTGCTAAATTTTCACAGGAAAGGAGTAGCATAGAGGCAAAGGAGAAGCAAGATAAAGACAGGACCAATTTTGAGTTTGGGTAGGCAGATGGAGATGGTGTTCCTCCATTGGTCAGTGCACTAAAAGCTTCAGGGAGGCAAAATGCTGCCTGTTTTAACTTCCCTGGTCACAACAGAGGACGCACTGCACCATGCATCTTCATTAGCTCAAGTCATTGGTTTAGGACCCTTTATTCATGATTTTAATTGTCTTCCAGAGATTGGTAACCACTTTTCTCCAGAAGGGCCTATTCCAGAGGCCAAAAGCAAGCAGCCAAGCTATTTGGAGCATCAGAGACTTGGTTTTTGGTTGGTGGTACCACTTGTGGCATCCAAGCAGCAATACTGGCACTACAAGAAAAGGTGGCTTTTGCTGCACCTATTTTCCCGTGGATGCCCATCAGCGGGGAATGATATATAAAAAATGTAAAGGAAAAAAAATAAATTGTTAGGTGTTGTATAGGTTGACTGATATGGTAAAATATTTGTCACACCTATTGAGTATTGACCACAGATGTACACATATGGTAATTAAAAACAAAAAACAAAAATTCTAAAAAAACCTAATCTAAAATCCCTAAATCACTTCATCGGCCACCCATCCTTTACTCCTCGTCGTCGTCACCGGTCCACAGCAGCAGCGACTCTTCTCTCTCACCTCATACTTGTAAGTTCTCTCTTCTCTCTTTTTGATTTCTCTTTGATTCCTCTTCCTTGTTTGTTTTGATTGTTTTTTGGTTAGGTGTTGGCACTTGGCAGAGGTACATCTCTATAATCTGCTCACATGTATGTTCTCTTCATAAATTTTTTGTTTTGTTTAGTGAAACTTAGATTTTCATTTGTTGATTTTGGTGTGAATTAGGCAATTTTGAATTCAGATTCGAATCAAAATGGTCGAAGGTAACGTATTCTGTTCATCTTTTGTAAATCAAATATTTGTTTATTTGTTATGCTAAATTTGTTGTTTTCTTTTTTATGTTTTGGATTAAAATAGCGAGTCCATATGAGGAAGTATTGGATGCTCAGTCTTCTTTAATCACAAAATGCAGTCGTGCTGATAAGAGCAACAAAGGAGACTGTTTTGATCTGCTTTTCGATTATTTAAAGGTTAATTTTCAGTTAAATAAGTAGTTGATTGTGTATTTGTTTGTTTTGTTTTACTTATTTATGATTTTCTTTTGTTGCTATAAAATTATAGTGAGATTGAACCGAATTCATTTAATTTGTAGATTTTGGACTTAGAGGAGGGGATTTTGCAAATGAAGGTCATTCATGTTGTTGGTACTAATGAAAAGGTGCTACATTGAAAGTGAATTTGTCTCCAATTTAGAATATCTTCGGATTTATTTTTGAGAATCGTAGCTTTTAATTAGTAATGAAGTTTGTTTTATGGATATTGGATGAGCGAATTCGTATTTGTATTCAATCTTATTTGCCTGCTTTAGTCTTACATCGGCAGTGATTTGGAATACCAGCTTTGGCTGAGCTCACTACAATAATCTGACTTTAAAGGGAAGCAATTTAGCTATAAGACTATTAGCTAGTGAAGCATGGTCTATACTTTGTAATTTTACTCAGAAAGTCTCTATTATATGTAGGTACTGGTATATCACGGACTTCAAGAGTAAATTATTTTAGTAGTTTGGAAGTGTTAGTGATTCATATGCAGTGATGATGTTCAAGCACTAAGGTAGACTTGAACCTAGGCCTATGGTGTTACATATATTACCTCCATTGCATGCACACAAAAATAATTAAGGACAAGTTCTGTTTACTTAGATGAACCACAGAGATTCAATTGGATTGCTTCTTTTGTTTTATTTCATTTGCCTTATATTCAAAATTGTAAACAAGTTTATGACTCTATCTCTATGACTTGTTTAAAATTGTTTTATTTCCTTTGCCTTATGTTCAAAATTGTAAAGAAGCTTCCTTTGCCTTTGTCTAATTTAGGATTCTAATAATGGGAACTTGTTCTCCTGGAGATTATTTGATCCTCCCTCGTAATTCTCACAAATCAGCCATTTCTTCTTTGGTATTATCTGGTGCAATACCAAAATACATCATCCCTGAATATAGCTACGACTGGGACATTCCTGCTGGTGTCATGCCATCTCAAGTATGTCCATCTTAAAAGTAAAAACTACTGTTAATTAATCTTGTTAAAACATATGTCGCCTTCTTGTTGAATTTCAAATTAATTAGTAAAATAAATTGCAGGTAGAAAACGCAATCAAGGAATTGGAGAAAGAAGGCAAAAAGGCAGCTGTTGTTTTTGTCCCTTCACCTACATATCATGGTGTGTGCAGCAAATTGAGTGAGATTCTGAGGTGTGTCATAATCATGGAATTCCATTGATTGTTGATGAGGCTCATGGGGCACATTTTGGTTTCAGTGATCAGCTGCCTTATTCTGCTCTCCAACAGGGAGCTGATCTGGTTGTGCAATCCACACACAAAGTTTTATGCTCTCTTACACAGTCATCTATGCTACACTTATCAACCAAAACTAGTGTAGATAGAGAAAGAATATCCATGTGTCTTCAATCCCTTCAAACCACAAGCCCTAATAATCTGCTCTTAGCATCACTGGATGCCGCCAGAGCTCAACTCAATGAAAATCCAAAAACTATATTCAACGAAGCCATTAACTTGGCTACTGAAACAAGATATCTTTTAAAAAACATTCCGGGTATCTCAGTGCTTGACTCATCCAGCTTCCCTAACTTTCAAACAAGGGATCCGTTGCGGCTCACTCTCGGTTTCTGGCAGCTTGGTTTGTCTGATTACCAAGCAAATGATATCTTACACAAGGATCTTATGGTGATTTGTGAACTTGTCGGTAGCCGATCGTTGACTTTTGCTTTTAACCTTGGAACATGTAGAGAGCAAATCCAGAGGCTTGTCTCTGCCATACAACAAGTATCACCAATCCATTCTTCATTGTCTAATGGGAAATTTGTGAATGGACTAGTGGCAGATGAAAATAGTGTTATGGGACCCTCGGCTGACATTGAAATTGGTTTGAATCCAAGAGAATGTTAGAGTAGGAAAAGAAAATGGAGAATAACTTTGAGGTACGATTTGAATCGTTTCCTTAAAGTGTTATTTGCCACTCAATTGAGTTTGCTAAAGGGTTCTTGGCAAATCACTTCCAGGATACAACAAAGTTTGGAACCTACGATATAACAAAACCAAAGTATTCCCTTAGAATTCTTTGAAAGGAAATTGTATGACTATTGCAAAGAGAAACAATAAATTTTTTGTGTATGTTAACACTTAATCTGTGTTTTATTTATACAGGAGAAAATGGGTGCCTTTGGTATCCATTCAATTTGTCTTGTCTGTATAAAGAGATGTGTCTATTGATATTGCATCTGTTACTAGAAATTAGGGTGCGTTTGGTACGTGGGACGGGACAGGACAACGTGGGATAGTTTGTCCTTGTCCCATGTTTAGCGTGACATTAGTGTGGGACAAGGTGGGACAAAATTCTCAAAAAATTGTCCCACCCTTGACCCTCGGCCAAGTTGTCCATGTACATAGGACAAGCATCGAAAAGACGGTTTTACCCTTCTTATTTCTAAATGTTACAAACTATATATATACACAACCTGAATCCTATCTCATTCTTTCTCTCTCTCTCTCCCCTCTGTGTTACCTCTCCCACCGCTGAATCTCAGCTCTATTTCAAAATCCAAAAACCACCCAAATCCTCCCTTTTACCTCTAGATCACCGATTTCCACCGCAACCTTCGCCGCGGCATCACCCGTTCGCCTCCCTCACACCGCCGCATCACCCTGGTCACCTCCCTCACTCTGTCACATCACTCGGTTTTAGGTTGTTCTAGGGTTCGTTTCTATTTGAGATGAAGGTGAAGATGGTAGAAATGAAGTGAAGATGGTAGAGATGATAATTTGATTTGATTTCCATTTTGATTGATAATTTCAATCGTAATCTTGGAGATTTGATTTGATTGTTAATTTATAATTTTTTTTTATTCATTGATTTGTAATATTTATTGAAATAATTGAGTTGATTGGGTTTTGTTTTTTTTTTGTTTTTTTTGTTTTTTTTTCTTTGTGAGATAACAAATCAGTGAAGAAGAAGATGATAGGAATTAGGGATTTGATAATTTGGGGATCTATTTGGGCTTTTATCGAAGAAGAAGAAGAATGGATCTCTGAGAAGGTTTGGGAATTTCGGCTATTAGGTATATCAGAAAACAATTGGGAAAATTGGGGATTTTATTCTAGGGAATTTTGGCTAAAGAAGAAGAAGAAGATTTGGGATTTTGTTTCTAGGGATCTCGGTTTAAATTCTACTCTCTCTCTCTTATCTATTCTTCTTATCTTCAATCTATGTTCTTCATCTTCAATTCTATTTTCCAAAAATATTCCATAAACCTACAAAAATCAAGCTTAAATATATCAGAAAATATACTAAAATTGTCAAGAGCATGACAGAAACCTGGTGGTGTGAATTGGAGATGTTGGTGGAGACCAATCTCCAGATTGGATCTTCAACTCAATTTTTTTTTTTTTTTTTTTTTAATTTTTCAGTTTTTTTTTTTTTTTTTTTTTTTGTTTTTGGGTTAAATTCTATATAATCTTCACAGTCCATCATGAATATGAATGGTGGAGATAAATATTTTTAAATAAAATATATATTTTTTTTTTCAGTTTTTTAAATTGCATTGTTTTTAAATTTTTGAATATCTTAAATTTTAATATCTGATTTTTTTTCCCTTGTTTTCTTTTTTGATTTTTTTAAATTCAATTCTTAATCTCCACCGTCCATCACAAAGATGGATGGTTAGAGATCCATTTAGAAAAAAAGTTTAATTTTCTTTTTAATTTTTTGCATAGAGAACTTGATCCCAACCCATCCATCTTAATCAAAGATGAAGAAATTGTAAAAAATAATCATGTAAAATTATTAATTAAGAAGATTTGTCAATCACAATATTATTATTTTTGTAATAAACATTAGACAAGACAATAGGGGCACTCGATCTAGTCATTTAAACCTCTTGTCATGTCCTGTCCTAGCCATGCCAAACGCATAACAGTACAGTCCACTATTCTATCCCAAGCATTCCAAACACAATAAAAAACAATACGTCCTGTCATGTCCCATCCTGTCCCGTCTGCGTACCAAACGCTCCCTTACAGATGAGTTGGTAAATACTCCAACAATCACACTTTACAAAGAGTCATTTCCTACATATATATCATATATGTTTGTGTCAATTCAATACTCAGAAAAACTCTTTGAAACAAAAAGTTATCTCAGTTGGTTTCAAAGAGTTACATCTATTGGACAAATTCAAACTATCATCTCTCACACACTTTTCACATTATATCTGTATAAAATATATATTTGTAGTTATATATATTTGAAATCTCCAACAATCCTTTCCAATTTCAAATATATATTTATATATAATATAAGACATTGCAATAATATATTCTCCCATGTTTCAGAGTCATACTTATATCATCTTGCATACAATAAGGTGTCTTTCGAATTAAACCTTCAATTAGTGTAAGTAATTCAAAGTTTCAACGAAACTATGGTGGCCTAAGCTTAAACCAAGTCTTCATATGCTAAAACCTAAATTACGACACGCATGATCATATTATATTTCCTTAAAAAATAATATTCTGAACTAATTAAGCACTATTATGGCCTTGTGCTTCCTCCTGGTTTCATGAACATTTACAAGAGAAAAAACCCAACTCTTGGTAGAAGCGGCACCACTTCTTATGTTCATATAGGTGAGGTCCTTTCCCGTGTCTCTACTACTACAGATATGATCAAATACAATTAAACCTCATTAAGAAAAACTCATCCTCTTAATTGTAGCAGTATTGCACTAATCATCCTAGAATGGGCTATATATAAAATATTCAGTGCACTTACAACCACATATCAGTAATTTGTTATTACCCATTAAACTTTGAATTAGTGATGTGCTAGATAAAGTTGGGTTACCATTACTGGTGGTTTTCAATAAAGGGTTTTAGCCCCATTCCACTAGATGTTTTAACTACCATATCTCTCGAGAGTGCTTTTGTAAATGGATCCGCCAAGTTGTTGCTTAATTTAACATAAATAATATTAATAACTCCATCAGTTATTAATTGTTTGATATACTCATGTCTCAAGATTATATGTCTAGACTTTCTGTTGTTTACTTTACTATATGCTCTAGACAAGGTAGCTTTGCTGTCACAATATAAAGAAATCGATATGGCATTGGTCGTGGCCACAACTCTATTTCCAATAATAAATTTCTAAAGCCACTCTACTTCTTTACCTGCTGCTGCCAAAGCTATAAATTCAGATTCCATAGTTGAATGTGCTATACACATTTGTTTCTTAGATGCCTAAAAAATTGCTCCTCCAGCAATTGTAAAGATCCACCCTAATGTGGACTTATTATCACTAACACTTGTTATCTAACTTGCATCTGAATATCCCTCAAGTACTGTTGGAAATTCATAATAAAATAAACCAAAATTAATGGTTCTTTTAAGATATCCAAAAACTTTATTTACTGCTTTCCAATGAGCAGTACCCGGATTAATAGTGTATCTAGAAAGTTTACATACAGCAAATGCAATATCTGGTCTTGTACAATGCATGACATACATTAAACTTCCAACTACACTAGCATACTCAATTTGTGCAATTGATCTACCAGTATTACTAATAATAGTATCACTAGTCTCATAAGGGGTCGTTGCTTCTTTTATTTGAAGATGTTTAAATTTAAGAAGCAATTTCTCTATATAATGTGATTGACACAAAGCATAACCCCCATTGTGCTTCTTAACTTTTATTCCTAAAATAGTATCCACTTCATTCAAGTCTTTCATTTTGAACATTGAATTTAGATACTTCTTAGTTTCAGTTACACCTTTCATGTTTGTTCCTAATATTAGTAAGTCATCAACATATAAGCACAAAACAACACCATAATCATTTGTGAACTTAGAATATATGCACTTATGTACATTGTTATGTCTAAATCCAAATGATAAAATCACATAATCAAATTTCTCATACCATTGTTTAGGTGCTTGTTTCAATCCATATAATGACTTAACTAATTTACAAACTTTCTTTTCATTTTCAAATAGAACAAACCCTTCTGGTTATTCCATATATACTTCTTCATCCAAATCACCATTCAAAAATGTTGTTTTCACATCCATTTGATGCATGTGCAAATGATACAAAGATGACAAAGTAAACATCACTCAAATAGATGTGATTCTAGCTACTGGTACATAGGTATCGAAGTAATCTATTCCCTTTTTCTATTTAAAACCCTTAGCCGCCAATCTGGCTTTAAAAGTTTGAATAGATCCATCTGTATTATATTTTCTTCTAAATACCCACTTATTGCTTATTGCTTTAGATCCTTCTAGCAAATCTACTAAAACCCATTTTTGATTTGCCATTAATGAATCCATCTCATCCATTCTAGCCTCCTTCAAAAAGGATGCGTCTCTTAAAGCCATTACTTCACTTAGAAATTTAGGATCTTCTTCTACATATAACATAATGGGTATTTTATTCAGAACTTGATTTCTATCTCCTTCTACTAAAAATACAATAGACTGAGAAGAAATAAAATTTGGATCTAAAGTCTTTTCTTTTCTTCCTCTTTGACTTTTTCTAGTTTCAATAATAGTTTGAGGCTGTTTTCTTTTCTTCCTTTGAGAAGAACTAGAATCCAGATTTAACAAAGGTACTTGATGAGTTGATTCTGTTTTGTTTCAGAACTATGATTATTGTAAAATTTATTTTCAATAAATTCAACATCTCTAGACTCATTAATTGTATTAGAGTCTAAATCAAGTAACCTGTATGCCTTAGAATTTTCTACATATCCTACAAAGATACTTTTATTGCCTCTTAGACCCATTTTAATGCCTCTTAGACCCAACTTAATTGGATCTCTTAGAATCGATTGCCTTATAAAAGGTTAAGCAACCCCATACTCTTCAATATGACAAATTTGGCTTTCTTCCTTTCCATATTTTGTATGGTGATGCATGTGTCTTTTTAGATGTAATTCTATTATGAATATGACATGCAGTAAACAATGCTTCACCCCATAAAAATAAAGGAACCTTAGCATTTATCATCATAGAATTAATCATTTCAGTGAGTGTCCTATTTTTTCTTTCTACCAAACCATTTTGTTGTGGTGTATATGAGGCATTTTTCTGATGTAAGATGTCATGCTCTTCACAACAATTATCAAACTCATTTGAAAAATATTCACCACCTCTATCACTATGAAGACATTTTAATTTCTTTCCCTTTTGATTTTCTACTGCAGCCTTGTAATGTTTAAAACATTCAAAGGCTTCATCTTTATTTGACAAAAGATGTACAACAGTATAATTAGAACAATCATCTATAAAAGTAATAAAATATCTTTTTCCCCCTCTAGTCAAAACACCATTAAATTCACAAATATCACAATGTATTAAATCTAACAAAATTGTATTTTTTTTTTCAGCTATTGAAAATGGTTTCTTAGTCAATTTTGCTTGAATACAAATTTCATATTTATCACTATAATCATTATTGCAAGCAATTAAACCATGTGTACGCATGTAATTCAAAGATCTAAAATTGATATGTGCTAAACGCATGTGCCATAAATGAGAAGAAGATTCAACAATTTAAGCAGAAGAATTAACTTTATTATTAATACTGAGTTTGAACATCCCATCACAAGAATATCCCTTCCCAACAAACATCCCATTTTTCGAAATTATTAACTTGTCAGACTCTACGGTCTTTATACCGCTCTTACATAACAAATTTGCAGATACAAGATTCTTTTTAATATCTAGAACATGTAGAACATTGGTCAAGATAATTTTCTTCCCTGAAGTAAATTGCAGTTCAACAGTCCTTTTTCCCAAAACCTTGGCACGGTTATGATTTCCCATTAAAACCATTTGATCATCATTTGCTGCTTCATATATCTTGTAATGTGTTTTGTCATTGCACACATGAATGGTAGCACCAGAATCAAGCCACCAACCAGAGGATGTAATTCCCACTGCCATGTTTAATTCAGTTATCATGCCAATATGCATCATGGATACCATTGCAACAATATCAACACCTAATTCTTCTACCATGTTTGCATCATTGGTCTTATTGACATTTTGTTCACTGAATTTTCTATGTCTGCAATCACGAATGTAATGGCATGGTTTTCAACAATGAAAGCAGTTTCCATTTGCATTCTTCTATTTGTTGTTGGATTTATTTTTCTTGAACTTCCTTTTGTCATTTTTCACCTTGAAGTTCTTCTTGTATTTACTACCAGCTTCCACAGTGTGAACTTTGGAGGAATCTTTAGAAGGAACACTCTTATCACGATTTCAAGTTTCCTCTTCAATTTGAATGCTCTTTTGCAAATTCTCCAAACTGATACTTTTACCATATGTAGAAGTTTCTTTCTATAATTATTCCATGTTAGGGTAATTTAGACACAATAGCCCCAACAATCAAAGGATTTGGAATAATTATTTTAAGTTCACGAAGCTGTGATACAAAGACCAATAATTCATGAACTTGGTCTAGGATGGGTTTATTGTCAAACATAGTAAATTCATAATATTTAAACATCAAGAATTTGTTAGTACCTCTTTTCTCAATTGTGTACTTGTGTTCAAGAGCCTCCCAAATTTTTTTTTGGAGATTGAATGTGTGTGTAGAGATCATACAAGCGATCAGTCAACGTTCCCATAATGTGTCCTCCGCAAACCAATTCATCTTCTTCACGTTTCTTTTGATCAGCAACAATTTTCTCCTTGTCCTTGTCGCTTGATTCAATCAAAAGTTGCAACTTTGGGCCTAGCACATACATGATCGAACCAAAATTGTTATGATTTTGGCCCTCATTTCCTTCTCTTTATGCTTGATTCTCGGGTAATTTCCTGTGATTTAATTGTGTAAATTAAGCGTTTTCAAGTATTTACAAAGTTCAGGGGCATTGGAGTAATTTTGGAGAATTAGGGGCAAAAGTGTAATTATTGAAGGAAGATTGAAGTTATTATGATTATATGAGAGATCAGGGGGCATATCGTAATTCGTCAGCAACCATGCCACCTTAGATAAATGAAATGGTGGGTTTCAAAGTTGGGAACAGATCAGGCATGGCCAAAATTAGAAGTCCAAACGCGTCACACCTTGCTTCTAAGCGCACCCTAATGAAGACAAAGGACCAAGCCTGTGCGCACCCCGACCCAATGCTAAGTACACCCCATCATCTCCAAACTTCATCTTCAACCTCATGAGCCGGTTGCTGATCGCCGCAAATGTGGTACGCGATAGTTCTATAAACTACCGGTAACTGATATGCGTGCGAGTTTATACCCTTTCGTAAGTATACAAATCGTTTGCCACGTATAGTGGTTACGAGTAAGGGTATCGTTCCCACGGAGGAAGTTGTATACGTTAGTCGGTTCTACGCCTATGTTATAGTCATGCTATTTACACTATAAACACTAATTACATGCATAAAAATAAAGGGAAGGTGGTGGCAAGGTAATTACACTAGCTAATAACTAAATTACACTAAGAATGGTATGAATTGAATTACAACTAAATTATACTAAATTTAACTACAACTAAGGTTTGTCATTCCTTAGTAATTACTTTACCTAATCAACTAAGTTAACACTACAATTATCTAAATTAACTAATTTAACTAAGTTAACACTAATTAACTAAATTAACTAAACTCATGCATGGTCATGCAAGAGTGAGGATTGGATATGCAAATGCTAGGAAATAATGTTCATGCAATAAATCCAATTCCTAGTTAATGGCAATATGCTTTCAAGATTGGTTTTCACCAACCTAAACTAGGACAAAGACACATACATAAATGATCATCCATGCATGTTATTGAAATCTCAATTAGTCTAAATCCATCACATATCAATTAATTGATTAATCAACTAACATGTATATATTAAGCACAAGCACATAAGCACATCAACCAATTATTGAATATTATTACAATCTCATCAAAATCCCAACATAAACATATAGTTACAACAACAAGCTAAAGCAAGAAAAGGAGATAAAGAAGACAACACAAACACTTGGTGAAGTCCTCAAGCTAGCTAAACTCCTCCTTGACTTTCCCAAGCTTGGAAACAATGGTGGTTTGTGAGATTCTAAGCTATTCTAAGAGAATCTAGAGTAATTGTGTATTTGTTTGGATATTAGGGATAGTGTTTAGGGTTAAGAGAGAAGAATATATATATAGGGGAGTGTTTTGGGTGTGCAAAATGGCTGAGTCGGTCTGGTCGGCGGGCTTGTTCCCGGTTGGAAGGCTGGCTCTTGCCCGCCGTCGAACCCGCCTTGCCTTCGGAGGCCTCTTTCCCGCCGCACGAGCTCGCCACGCGAACCCGCCTTGCTTTATGGCGACTTCATACCTTCGGGAAGGCTGGCATATGCCCGCCTCATGAACCCGCCATGACTGGCGAATTACGTTCTGCACCCTGATCTTTATCCTATTCACGGAATCTTCAATATTTTCCCAAATTTTGCACTTTTGCCCCTGATTTCACCATATTGACAACAATGCCCCTGAACTTCCCTAATTACCTGAAACACTTATTTATTCCATTAAATACCCGGTTTTACCCGAGAAACAAGTACAAAAATATAGGAAAAGGGAGCGCTAAATGTAAACATTTGGAGCGCGATCAGACCCCCAAACCTAACTTTTGCTCGTCCTCGAGCAAAACAAAAACTAAAAAAAATTAACAACTATTAAAGCGTAAATAAAACGTAAACTAATTAGTCTGCTTTCGTGGGAGAAACGATGGCACTTAGCACGTGCCACAAGCCTTTTAAACCACTAGGTGTCCCTAGTAGGAGGAGTGAAGTCTCCTGAGGGTTTACCGCTACGATACCCCTAAACGTAAAGCTAATAATTAAAAACTAAAAATAAAAACAATTGCAAAGCAAAGCCACACAAAATCAGATATCAAATAAGTTGTTCTTATGAGGAGTAGTACATGTGAGAACCACTGAGCGGAGGATAACCTTAAGTCATTCAAATGAATGAAATACATAATGTAAATCCCACACTCAAAAATGGCATAGCATCAAATTCTACACACTCTAATGCTTGGATGTAATTCGCCTTGACTCTAATCCTCACTGGATTTCACTCTGTTTTTCTCTCAGAGTCCTAGGCACACTCTCTATCAAACACATGCGTTTTGGAAGTTATGTAGATGGCAATCAAATATTATGCATGTGAGTATTCGAAATAAAGCACATTTTCTGAAAATTGATCTCATGAAGGAATTGAATGCCACGAACGTGGTAGAGCATATTAAATTTCGTATTCCCGAAATAGACTTCCTAAAAGATCAATTAATTCTTCCCTACTTGTGTTGGCCAAGGTGATATGTGGTGAATGTATATGGAAGGTATATGGAAGTACTAATCATGCCAAGATGTTTCACATAACAATTTTCAACTCGAAGCTCATTTAGATTATTCATTGATACAAGCGTCTAGGCTATAATTTTGAACTATGATTTGTGCTAATTTGTTACTCTCATTGGAGTAGTCATTGCTTTGAAGATTAAGGGCTTTAAGTGATTAATTTTCAACACTTAAATTTTGAAAGCCCTTTCTTAGCACAAGTTACAAAATATGCCTTAGTACACGCTATTACAATTTAGAGCTTACGGTTGAATTCTCTACTTTAGTAGAACTTGACAAGATTAGTAACTATGTAAGATTAAGTGTTTAGGTTTATGGATTAGGGTGTTGTGTGATAGGTTTGTGTTTGGCCATATTTACATTGAATCATGCATCAAGGGAAATGGACGTGTTTAGACAATTTGGTAGTGAATACTACAAAGTCCTAATATCATTTCTAAAAGTCCATCTATTATGGGAATACAAATTCAACATGTTATCCACATTTATGAATGTTCTATGGCAAACAATGCGAATGATGCGTTGAGATCACAATGAAAAACATGTTCGAAGAGTGTTTAAGAATAGAAACATATTTACCCTCAGAAATGAACGCTAAGGCACGAAACTCACGGGTAGTCTCCACTATTAATCCTAACAATCGAGTACGGAGTTTCATCCACTTAGACACTAAGAGACAGGGACTAAATTCCATTATGCGCAAAAAATTCCTAGACTGACAAAAATTATCCAGGACTCAGTAATTAACACATGCTAAAGACTCCTCAACGGCACAATTCAAAACATCTCATTCAAACAATTTGTTCAAAGATGGCTCGATTCGCAAAAATTTTCAAAATTTACAAAAAATCACAAAAACACAATATATACAACACAAAAATCACAAAAAATTGAAAAAATTACACATGTGTCCACACCCCCAAACCTAAACTCGACATTGTCCTCAATGTTGAAAAATTGAAGCACATGGACAAAGAGTTCATGATTTGGAAATTTGGACACAAACATACTAACACATATGTACAACTAAACACAATTAAAAACAAAAATAACAAAAATACCATGTGAAGAAGTTTCTAAAAAAATAGAGGAAAATATTTCAAGAAAAACTGTCTACTTTTGAACTTCGAACAACGTCTGTTTTTCGATGCATATTTTCAAAGATACACCATAAAACATGCTCAAATTTTGAGACAAGAATATAGACATGCAAATGAACACTTTTCATGAAGAAAATATTTTAAACTTCAAATCGGAAAAGTGTGAAAACAGACGTTGAAAACAGGTCACGTGCAGAATTTTAAAAACAGGGCACGCCTGTGACCTTTGGTCGAAGAAATACTCATAACTTTTAAACCACTACCCAGAATTTTACGTTCTTTATACTGTTAGAACCATATCGAAAAAACGATGAACGTAACATGGGCAGAAAAATTTATTTCTTTACCAATTAGTACAGTTTTTAGGAAACATTTGACTCAAAATTTTCAAAACAGGGCATCTTCACAAGGTTTGAACTAAAACTACAAAAACAAAAACAAAAATATAACATAATTATATATATACAATCCTAATATCTACAACTAACATGGAAACATATATACAATCCTAAATATCCACCACTAATCATATTACAAAAACCAATCCTACTCAATAGGCAAAAACAACCACTTCCCACTCTTAAGCTAAACATAACATATCAACTTGAAGTGAAAGCTTAAAAGTAAAAGATTGGACCTTCGATTTCGCCTTCGTAGGATGGTGTGCCTTCGTGGTATGGTGTATTGTGCATGGTGTGTGCCGCGGCTTTGTATCCCTGTTCCTGCGAGTATGTTGCTCGCTGATCTGAATTCACGGCGAATCTTGAAGCCTTCCCGCGAGTTCATACATGCAGCAAGGCAGGCACTTTCCCGTGAATCTGAGGTCGCGGTGAACTCCGCGAATTCTCTCCTTCTGGCCCGCTGGTTCTTTTCCGCGGTTACTTCTCGCGCAAGGTATTTCTTCTTGATTCTAATCCTACACACACACACAAAAACAACACCAAGACTACAAGCATATGCTATGCAGTTTATAAGTAGGGAGTATAACCCCCAAACCTATCTATTTTCATGCATCTCATAGCAAATTTGTAATATGGTAAGTGGATGAATATAGACTCAAGACTCCTAAACTAAACTAAACTAAACCTAAAAAATAACAAAAAGAAATATGTTCATACGTGTAATGAAACACGTAATTCACTCGAAAAACAATCATGCAATGTATGGAAGTTCGAAGGACTATCAAATGTGACATGATTTCTATCGTGGTTCTTCACTACCCACACCTTACCACTAGGTGTATCATTCCTTGCAACGAAAGGAAGCTCCTTGGATTGGCCTAACTTGTCCTTACGGACCCAAGCTTCCCTAACCTTTCTCACCTTTTTCCTAAGCATGCTTTCTCTATTTTTGCACAATTCAACATATTTAACACATTGGGCCTTTTTGTGACCCCTAATATGGCAAAAATAACATGTAGGAGCAAAGTTAGAAAGACTACCTTTGTTGTCTTCCGCCGTTGCTTCGGATTGCTTGTGGGCAACCTTCGGGAGGCTTGCTCCACTTTGGGTAGTGCGGGGCTTCTTGTTTGATTTTCTTTTGGCCCCTTTCTTTTCCAAAGCCTTGATTGGCAATTCGGCTTTGTCCACTTCCACAATGTAGTCACATATCACCGCTTGTGATACCTTCAAGGCATGGTCTTTCTTGATGAGTTCTTCTTTCAAACCCTTCAATGCCTTGTCCCTCTCAAATGCTTCCACTTGCATCTTGTTCGCTTTCCGAGCGAATTCTATCTCTTGTTCTACCACCAACACGGAGAGCTCTTGTGATTTCTTCAATGCCGAGTCTCTCTCCATCTCAAGTGAATTGATCTTCAAGACTAAGTCATTGTTTTGACTTATCAATTCCTTGCTTTGTAGGGCACCCTCTACGCCCATTTCTTTTTTACCTCCCAAATCAACTTCGTAATCCTCATCCTCATCCAATATGAGCAAAAGCTCATCCAAGTAATCATCTACGGTCTTTGAGGACTCCTCCGGTTTTGCAACCTCTTTTCTTTCCATTTCTTCACCCCTTAGCAAATCATCGCCAAGGTCACATTCTGAGCTACTTGAGGAATCCACCGGTTTGATTCCTCCAAGAGTGAGACAAAAGAATGGGCTTGTTGATTTGTGGAGTCTTGGAGGTTCTTCTATTTCTTTTCTTTCTAAGAACCCGTCCAAATATTGTGCCAGCCAAGCTCCCAACCATTCTATGCGTTCTTCAAAGTCAAGCAACCGTTGATTAATGTTTTGTTGGTAGGCTTGCTCTTGGTCATGGGCTTCCTTGGCTTGCCCTTGGGAGTCTTCCACACATTGAGCCAACCAATTTGTACACATCTCTATGTGTTTTTCCACTTCAAGAAATTAAATCGTTGGTCAATGGCATGTTGGTATGCCTCTCCATCAAAGTTACTCCATTGGTGGTCTTGTTTCTCTTGATCCCATCTAGCTTGATGGTTGTGGTGTTCATACGGATATGTGGACGGTACCTCCGGCATTTCCGACCATGGCTCTCCTTGCGGAACAAAGTCCGTGTGTCCATTCCACCCTAAAGATGGATAAACTGGTGTCGGTGCCTGCCTAGAGTGTGACACGAAAGTTGCCACTTTCCCATTCAATTCGGCCAATTGACTAATCAACGCTGAATTACCACCTTCCATATTGATCTATAATCTGAAACAACCAACAAACAAAACAAAATCAAATCGAACAAGATAGATTATGAACACTAAAAATAAAAATAACAAAAATGACAAAAACAAAGACTAGACCTACAAACGTATACTATTCTCCCCAGCAGCGGCGCCAAAAACTTGATCGCCGCAAATGTGGTACGCGATAGTTCTATAAACTACCGGTAACTGATATGCGTGCGAGTTTATACCCTTTCGCAAGTATACGAATCGTTTGCCACGTATAGTGGTTACGAGTAAGGGTATCGTTCCCACGGAGAAAGTTGTATACGTTAGTCGGTTCTACGCCTATGTTATAGTCATGCTATTTACACTATAAACACTAATTACATGCATAAAAATAAAGGGAAGGTGGTGGCAAGGTAATTACACTAGCTAATAACTAAATTACACTAAGAATGGTATGAATTGAATTACAACTAAATTATACTAAATTTAACTACAACTAAGGTTTGTCATTCCTTAGTAATTACTTTACCTAATCAACTAAGTTAACACTACAATTATCTAAATTAACTAATTTAACTAAGTTAACACTAATTAACTAAATTAACTAAACTCATGCATGGTCATGCAAGAGTGAGGATTGGATATGCAAATGCTAGGAAATAATGTTCATGCAATAAATCCAATTCCTAGTTAATGGCAATATGCTTTCAAGATTGGTTTTCACCAACCTAAACTAGGACAAAGACACATACATAAATGATCATCCATGCATGTTATTGAAATCTCAATTAGTCTAAATCCATCACATATCAATTAATTGATTAATCAACTAACATGTATATATTAAGCACAAGCACATAAACACATCAACCAATTATTGAATATTATTACAATCTCATCAAAATCCCAACATAAACATATAGTTACAACAACAAGCTAAAGCAAGAAAAGGAGATAAAGAAGACAACACAAACACTTGGTGAAGTCCTCAAGCTAGCTAAACTCCTCCTTGACTTTCCCAAGCTTGGAAACAATGGTGGTTTGTGAGATTCTAAGCTATTCTAAGAGAATCTAGAGTAATTGTGTATTTGTTTGGATATTAGGGATAGTGTTTAGGGTTAAGAGAGAAGAATATATATATAGGGGAGTGTTTTGGGTGTGCAAAATGGCTGAGTCGGTCTGGTCGGCGGGCTTGTTCCCGGCTGGAAGGCTGGCTCTTGCCCACCGTCGAACCCGCCGTCGAACCTGCCTTGCCCTCGGAGGCCTCTTTCCCGCCGCACGAGCTCGCCACGCGAACCCGCCTTGCTTTATGGCGACTTCATACCTTCGGGAAAGCTGGCATATGCCCGCCTCATGAACCCGCCATGACTGGCGAATTACGTTCTGCACCCTGATCTTTATCCTATTCACGGAATCTTCAATATTTTCCCAAATTTTGCACTTTTGCCCCTGATTTCACCATATTGACAACAATGCCCCTGAACTTCCCTAATTACCTGAAACACTTATTTATTCCATTAAATACCCGGTTTTACCCGAGAAACAAGTACAAAAATATAGGAAAAGGGAGCGCTAAATGTAAACATTTGGAGCGCGATCAGTTGCCATTGATGCTGTAAGTTCCTCAAAGTTTGATTGGCTTATTTCGGTAACAAACCACAATTGGGGTTTGTATTGTAAGGATAGCTTAGGTAATTGATGATCAAACTCAAGGCCCTCTCAAGACCTCAAGGTGATAAGCACTCCAAAGGTATATCTTTAATGCTTAGTTTCATTGAAGAGATTTAGTTGCACATACACACTTGTAATGTTTGCATATGTATGTTTTACTTTTGTGTGCATCCTCTTCACATGTCACCTTCACCAAGGAGCCATTGGAACTCCTTCACATGGATCTCATGGGTCCCATCCAAACCGAAAGCTCAGGTGGTAGAAGGTATATTCTTGTGGTGGTTGATGACTTCTCTAGGTTCACATAGACCTATTTTCTTAGAGAGAAGTCCGAAGCTTTTGAGAAATTGAAAATGATATGTGTCAAAATTCAAAATGAGAAAAATTCCCACATTAAGAGCATTAAGAGAATTAGAAGTGATCATTGGAAAGAGTTTGAGAATGCTATCTTTGAAAGCTTTTGTAATAGTCTAAGTATTTCCTATGAATTTTTGGCACCTAGAACTCCTCAACAAAATGAAGTTGTAGAAAGGAAGAATATGGTCTTACAAGAGATGACTCGGGTGATGTTGCTTAGCAACAAGGTTCCTAGGAATCTTTAGGCCAAAGCTGTTAATACGGCTTGTTATATAGGGAATAAAATATTCCTTAGGCCTGGGACTAAACAAACATCCTATGAGTTATGAAATGGTAGAAAACCCAATGTTAGCTACTTCCACGTCTTTGGAAGCAAGTGTTATTTACTTAATGACCGAGATCAACTTGGCAAGTTTGATGCCAAGAGTGATGAGGGTATTTTCATTGGATATGCACTTAATAGCAAGCCCTATAGAGTTTTCAATTTAAAAACTCGAAGTGTTATGGAATCATCAAATGTTGTCTTTGATGATTGTAGGCTCACAAATGACAATCATGAGGAGGATGTTTGTGAAATTGATGACCTTCCTTTGAAGGAGTGTGATGAGACTTCAAGTGATTTGAAGTCAAACCAAAGTGAAGAGGATGATCAACCTCTTAATAGAGATCCACCTTTGGACTCCAGTGAACCCGCTCCTTGGGTTAGGAAACTCAATGATAAAGATGATATAATTGATAGCAATAAGGGTGTTAGGACTAGGTGTCAAATAGCTAATCAAATTAGCTATACTTGTTACACCTCTCAAATAGAACCCAAAAAGGTTGATGAGGCCTTGAATGATGAGTTTTGGGTTCTTGCCATACAAGAATAGCTAAACCAATTTGAAAAAAATGAGGTTTTGACTCTAGTTCCTAGGCCTAAGAATACCAATGTCATAAGCACCAAATGGGTGTTTAGGAACAAAGCCGATAAAGATGGCAACATTATACGAAACAAAGCTAGGCTTGTTGCATAAGGATACTCTCAAATTAAGGGTATTGACTTTGAGGAGACTTTTGCTCCCCGTTGCTCGCCTTGAGTCTATAAAGCTTCTCCTGTCCATTTATTGTGTGTACAAGTTCAAATTACATCTAATGGATGTTAAAAGTGCATTCCTCAATGACTTCTTGCATAAGGAAGTGTTTGTTGAGCAACCTAAGGGGTTTGTGGATCCACACCACCTCACTCATGTCTATTGCCTCTAGAAGACGTTATATGGGTTGAAACAAACACTGAGGGCTTGGTATTAGCGTCTCACTCTTTATCCTGTTGACAATGGCTACTCAAGAGGTACTGTTGACAAAACTTTTTTCATCAAGTGCAATAAAGATGAGCTTTTCATAGCTCAAATTTATGTTGATGACATTGTGTTTGGTTCCACCAACAGGTCAAAAGTGCAACAATTTGTTGATGTTATGTCTCATGAATTTGAGATGAGTATGGTTGGTGAAGTAAATTACTTCCTAGGCTTGCAAATTAAGCAAATGCATGATGAGATCTTCATATCCCAAGCTAAGTATGTAAATAACATAGTGAAGAAGTTTGGCCTTGAAAATGCCAAACATTGTGACACACCCATGAGCACCACCTTAAAACTAAGCAAAGATGCTAGTGGAAAGAGTGTTGAGCAAAGCTTATATCGGGGTATGATAGGTAAGTCGCTTTACTTGATCGCAAGCAGACCCGATATTTCATTTAATGTGGGTGTTTGTGCTAGGTACCAAGCTAATCCCAATGAATCTCATCTTGTTGTGGTAAAGAGGATTTTCGATTTGTGAACGGTACCTCAAATCATGGGATTTGGTACTCTTTTGACACTAATCTAAGTCTTGTTGGATTTTAGTGATGCTGATTGGGCGATAAATTTTGATGATAGGAAGAGTACATCAGGTGGTTGCTTCTTCATAGGAAACAATTTGGTATCTTGGTTTTGCAAGAAACAAAACTCAATTTCCCTATCCACGACCAAGGCGGAATACATTGCCGCCGGTAGTGCTTACACTCAATTGTTGTGGATGAAACAAATGCTAGTCCATTATGGCTTAGAGCAAGGTACTCTCACGTTGTTTAGTGATAATATGAGTGCCACTAATATTTCAAAGAATCATGTTCAACACTCTAGGACAAAGCACATTGACATTAGACATCATTTCATTAGAGAGCTAGTTGAGAGCAAAATTATTGCATTAGAGCATGTGGAAACTAATGACCAACTAACGGACTTGTTCATAAAGCCCTTAGACACTCTTAGATTTGGTAACCTTAATAAGTCTATTAGGATTTGTCTCATGGGTTGAAATTGTATATCTTGACCCCATATGGGAAGCTTAAGCAAAGATAGCAAAATTGCATAAAATTGCATTGCGCTACTTTGATAAATTTTATACCTCTTTTTTTATTGCTTGAGATGATTGGTTTTACATGTTTATATGTTTTTTTTTTTTTCTTAATAAGTGTGCAACATTGCTTTACTTGCAATCCATGTCATAATTATGCTTAAACATGCATTTTTGGACCAGGAGATTTATTTTGGAAGTACTCTTTGAATGACCTATAATTGATCTCCATGACATGATGATTTTTTTCTAATGACATGCTTAAGATGATAAGTATGAAATGTTGATTGCTTAATATTAATTGCAAAAATATGTGTGAAAATCAATATTGAGACTCCAATTTATAAGGATCTTGTATCCATTCCAAGAATTTTAAAATCCAAAGTCTCTCTCCCTCTGTCTATTTATTAGTTAAACAAGGCTACTATCATGTGGGTATCTTACCCGAAAAAATTGAAAATGGTGCAAAAGTTGCTCATGCCTTGTTTTGCTTATAAAGTTGGATATAGCTACTCCTTAAATTGAATTTCTTATAAAATCTATATCCTTACTTTAATTCATGACAAAGGGTGAAATTAGTTTGAATTCTTTTGGAAACCTTTATTGTTTGTTTGTCCAAGTACCATTGTTTTGAAATGCAACATGTCTTGCATGCAAAGTATCTTTGTCACACATTTTCATAAAATAAAACTCCTTGAGTCTCTCTTATTTAATTGCGTTGCATAAAGTTGCTTATATGATTATGCATATGCGTTTGTGCTATGAGCTCTCCTTGCTACTGCTTACCTATTAGGTGAGACTCTCTTTGCCTATCTCATGACAAAAAAATGGAGAAAGGTTGTGAGAAGTAGTGCTTTATTGGTATCACATTTAAGGTGAGTTGAGTTGAGAGAGTAACCCGTTTTGGGATGTTGCATTGCATTGCATGATTACATTATTTGATTATATTGGTTTAATTTGTTAAGGCAATTGCAAATGTTCTCGTTATAAGCACCTCACACACACTTGTTCTTGGAAGGTATTTTTTTTCTGGTTAATTGTGTGTAGGTTGGAATTTTCTACAAGCTTTTTATTGACTTGAAGATGTTCAAGATTTAGAATAGGAGCTTTATTGTAATGTAGAAAATTTTGTTAACCAACCATCTCTTGTAATTGTGAGGTTAATTTGTGAGTAGTGGTTTTATCACGAAATAGCCAAAGGGGAAGATTGTAAATGCCTCACTTTTTGATTGACTTATTTTGTTGACAAAATCACAATGGGGTTTAAAATTGTAAGGGTAGCTTAGGTTTGAAGAATTCTACTCAATGGTATTGGACCTCATTGTGGACTTCAGGTGCTTCAAGGAAGCTAGCTAACTTGCCTTGACTATTAATTGAAGAGATTAGTTGCACACACATACACAGACTTTCCATGCATAACTTATTCTCTTGCATTTGTGTTTCAAATTCTTATATGTGTGTGTTCTTCATTTCCCACACATGCACCTTGTTGGATCTAAGTGTGGTATTGATTATTGTAATTCGTTTCCGGATGCTTTATCAAAAACATCCGCGTCACACGGTGGTGTGCTTGTTTTAGCACAATGTATGACCACCGAAGAAGGTTCCGATGTGCTGGTGACTGCACTGGTCCTACTGGCACAGTGACCTCGGATTGTTTTTCCAGGTCCCGATGTGCTGGTATGTTCGTTAGTAGTGCGAGGGTCCATACCCGCGCAGTGTCCAGTTTCAGGTCTATTTTTCCAAAACATCATAGTTTTGTTTAGGGCTCATATATATATATATATATATATATATATATATATATATCTATTTCATCTTGTGAGCTAAAAATACAATCTTTAGAGATTCTAAAAGTGTCTTCCAAGAAAAGCTACCAAGATTTGATTTTTCTTAACCAAATCTCAAATACCCATCATTCATTCATGATTCAAACATCATCTAACATCATCTAGGTTATGTTCTAGCATGGCTCTTCTTCAACACACATGACTTGGTAAGTAGAACACCATCTTCATCCATTTTAGTATTCTTACTTAACAATAAATCTCTTTTATGACTATAACTTGAGATTTTTGTGTTGATTGTTGGATTTTTTGTGATAACTATTGCATCTAGGGTTCTATTTGTTCATATAACTAAGTTGTATGTATGTCATATAGCAACATGATATCTAGTATTGTTTGACTTGTTCAACCATGGCTAGATAAGCATTAAATGTGTTGACCTTACATTTATGCATTTTGAATATTGTTCATATTCACATTAGGTTGCATTTTTCTTCTATTGAGAGTTAAGTCTTGTATTTACTGTGGGTAGTTTATAAGCAAGAGCCTAAAATCACTATTAAAGGCCTGCGGGTAGCAAAGATGGATTAATCAATTAGGTGTGATGTGGTCAATCTAGATTGTAATCGTTTTTGTAAATAGTGGATTTGAGGGTTCGATTGGCAATTATACCCGTGAGGTTTTTACCCTCTTGGGATTTTCTCATGTAAAACAAATCATTATGTCATTTCTATTATTTTCCACACTTATCTTACAATGATGGTTTATGTTAGACATTAGGGGTGTTTGTGAGTAATATTGATTAACCGAAAAAGTTGGTGATTAATTTGGCAAAACCTTCACACACAAACCCCACCAACATCGCCCCCCCACCCCTAAACACTATATGGGAACACTTTAAGTGTTTTTTCAGTGAACATATAAATATCATATTTTGTTGAGTACAAACGGCCTCTTCAGGGGGGGTGAATAGGTTTTAATTGATTAATTACCAACTTTTCGATTTAATCAATTTCAACAACTTTGGCTCATATTAGCAACCAATCAATCAACAATAAATATGTGTAAAACAATAAAAATAAATAATAATAATAATAATAATAAAACACACAAGGATTGATTTGAGTGAGAAACCTTCAAACTTGGCAAAACTCACAGTCTATCCATCTAGCCACACACGTTCCACAAATCCACTATATGTAATGATGTTTATAACGTAGGTTGACCTCTAGTTAGACCATTATTGGTCACTAACCCATCACTACTACTCGAGAGCCTTTTATAGTGGTTCTAGACCAATTGTTTGTGCACTTATCCACTTAGTCACAAGACTTAACACTTAATGAAGAGATAAACAACCTATATGAATATATGAAAATATCCAAAATGTAATTAATGCTAGGCTATATTAAATGCTTATCTAGAGATTCAATGATGGAAAGTAAAACAATCCTAGATATCAATATCTAAATGCAAGGCATGAAGATTTAGCTAAAGGGTAATATTGTCCTATATGCAAGCTATCAACAAACAACACATCTCAACCAACAAACAAAGACTCAAACATGTTAGAAAAAATATGAAGCAAAGAGTCATGTAGTTAATCACAAAATAAATGCTAAACCTAGCAAACATGAACATAAGAATGAAACAAAAGGTTCTAGGGCATGTTCAAATTACCTAGTCAAAGAAAGCAAGAAGACCCGTGATTAGATGATGCTTGAATGATGCAAAATGCTCATGGGAATGTGTTTGGTTGAGTAAAGGTGAGTTCATGGAAGTCTCTCTCTCTCTCTCTCTCTTGAGGAACACTCTACCTCTCAAAGATAGGATTTTGAACTCTTAAAAACGAACTAGAGAGAAGAAACTGTGTCGTTTTGAGCAAAACGGATGCCACGGTCATGACTATCGCGGTTTACCAAAACGGCAGTTGGCCGTGACAAAGGCAAATGAAACTTCGCCAACATACCGTGGTCCCCTATTTCGCGGTGGTCCAAGATGACACTACAACCACAAAAAAAGATTGTCGCTGGCTTATTGATATCTACCACAACGACACAATAACCACGAAAAAAACTACCGTTGGCTTGTGAAACTAAATATAGCACGGTGTGTATAAAACTATCTAGAGGGGGGGGGGGGGGGGGGGGGTGAATAGATTTTACGCTTTTTACCCAATTTTTTTTTTTTGTGTTAGTCAAAATTACGAATTTACCCTCAAGATATATATAAACAAGCAAGTGTAATATGGTGCGGAAATTAAATCAACACTTGATTTTTACGTGAAAACCCTCACGGGAAAAACCACGGGCTATATAAGTAAGCCACACTCGAACCTCGAATCCACTAAATGTGCAAATGATTACAACCTAATCCCGGAAGTAATCACACACCTATCTAATCCCGGTATGAGTGAACTTAGTCCAATTTGCTTGTGATCTAAGCAACCTAATCCCGATTGCTACACACAAGACTTACCTTCTCTTGAAGAGAATACAACCCTAAGTGAATATGTGAAAATATTCAAAATGCAACATAGAGCAAGGGAAACCCTATATGCTTATCTAAGATGATTAATATGCAATTAAGAGCAATCCTAGATATCAAAACTAAATGACACGTCAAATAGTTAAGCTAATCAATATCAAGCACAAAACCTAATATGCTAGCACAATACAACTTCTCAAACATACATCATACTAATCTCAATTTTGTATCCAAAGTATACAAAATAACAATCAAGTAATTAATTGAGATTGCTAGATAAATTAAACACAAAATATGTAAGATATTAGTGAAAAGCTTACCAAGCAAAGTATGATGAAGATTCCATGCAATATGACATCTAGATGATCTATGATGATGCTAGATGAAGATTGATGATCATGAAATTGTGTTTGAGTAATTAAAAATGAGTTCTTTGTGTATTTTTCTTCTCTTGAAAAATATCCTAAGTATGAAGCATGAATAAGAACTCTTGTGAGTGACCTAAAATCAAGTTAGCATATATATAGAGGCCATAAGTGAAGTGAGGTCGTTTTGAAATTTCGCCAGAAAAATGCTCTGTGCGCTGGTGGACCTGCACTGGTGGACCAGCGCAGGACCAGCGCACAAGCCAATTTTGGCTTGAGCGCTGGACGACAGGCGCTGCCACCAGCGCCAGTCCAGAGGCGCACACCTGGGCGATTGGCGTTGGTCCACACCAGCGCACGACCAGCGGCGCTCCACTGGGCGTTTTGCGCCGGTGAGCGGCGCTGGTGGACCAGCGCACAGCCTTCAATTTTGTCCCCACAAGCAATCATGCAAGGGGAACAAAAGTCAACCAATATGCATCCTAAAAGCCTAAATGCTATGATGTTATAAACACAAGATGCAATCATAAAATCAAGCAAGAAGAGATGTAAATAAGCATTTATGCACAACAAAAAGAAACACAACATACAAAGATTAAACATATGCATGAGTTGTGAGTGTGTGCAACTATCTCTTCAAGACAAGAAAGCACTTAGAATATTACCTTTGGTGCTTGTCAATAATGAGGTCTTCAAAGGGCCTAAAGCACTTATAACAACATCTAAACTACCCTTACAAAGGATCCCCATTTATGGTTTGATCACGAAATAAGCCAATTAAAAACAACGGGAATCCTTACAATCTCCCCCTTTGGCTATTTCGTGACAAAACCATCACTCACATTGATTCCTCACAAAAAAAAAATAGAAACTACGGGATTACAATAATATTCTACATTACACAGAGATAAGAGAATGCAACTTGAAGTCTTCAATCCTCTTGTAGAATAATCAATCCCTGAAAAGAGTTTCTACCATTTCCAATTCAAATAAAGTGTGAGATTAATCATGTGAGAACAATACCAAGCATTTGCATTTGTAGAATTTAGGCACAACATTACCCAATGTATGCAATGTATGATAAATGCAATGCTCCCCCTCAAATGGTTACTCCCCCTCAATGTTTTATCTCCCCTTTTTGTCATGATATAGGCAAAGGAGTAGTCCCCAACCGGGTCACTCATAGCAACGAGAGATAGAAGCATGCAAGATATGCATATACATATAAGTCACGTTATGCACTTCAATTAATTTGAGAGAAACAAGGAGATTTATTTGATAAAATGTGTGAATCCAACATGCTTTGCATACAAGACATATAGCATTCAAGTCCAAAATACAATGGTATTTGGCAAAGCAAATGACAAAGGTTTCTAATTCGAATTCAAACCAATTTCACCAATGTCATGGGAAAAGCAAGGATATAGAGATTATTGATTTCAATTTAAGAGTAACTATATCCAACTTTATAAGCGAAACATGGCATGAGCGACTTTGCACCCTATTAGATTTTTCCGGATAAGATATCCGTATGATAGTAACCATGTTCCACTAATAAAGAAAGAGAGACATTTGGAATGTAAATTCCTTTGAACGGATACAAGATCCTTTATTCATTTTGAGTCTCATAAGCTTTCACACAAGTTTTGCATTTTTAAGAATATGCAATCATCAATTCATGCTTTTCATGTGAGCATGTTGTATGAATTTCATGCTTTTTCATTTAGCATTAGCATGTTAATTAAGAAACATCATGTCATGGAGATAACTATAGGTCATTCACATCATACTTCCTATGTAAATTTCCTAGTCCAAAAATGCATATTTGAACATAAATATGACATGGATTGTAAACAAGCAAGGTTCACACTTATAGAATAGAAAACATATATACATATGTACAACCAAGCTTACTCAAGCAATCAAAAGAAGAGGCATAAGTTATTTCAAATTTTTTGCAAGTTACAAGAATGCAAAATAGCTCTCTTTGCTTGAGTTCCCCATATGGGGTCAATCATAGAACATCACTCCACAAGACATATCCCAATAGATCTACTAAGAGTTTTAAATCGAGTAGCATCTAAGGGTTTAGTAAATAAGTCCGCAAGTTGATCATTAGTACCTACATGTTCAAGTACTATGCATTTATTTTCAACAAGCTCTCTAATGAAGTGATGGCGGATGTCAATATGCTTAGTTCTAGAATGTTGAACCGGATTCTTGGAAATATTAATAGCACTTATGTTATCACAAAAAAGAGTGAGAGTACCTTGGTTGAATCCGTAGTCTACTAGCATTTGCTTCATCCACATAAGTTGAGTGCATCCACTCCCCGCGGCTATGTACTCGGCCTCGGCCGTGGACAAGGAAATTAAGTTTTGCTTCTTGCAAAACCAAGACACCAAGTTGTTGCCTAGAAAGAAGCAACCGCCCGATGTGCTCTTCCTATCATCACAATTTCCTGCCCAATCCGCATCACTATATCCTACAAGACTAGGATTAGTGTCAAATGAGTACCAAATCCCATAATTAGAAGTCCCATTCACAAAGCGAATGACTCTCTTAACAGAAGAGAGATGGGACTCCTTGGGATCGGATTGGTACCTAGCACAAACTCCTACACTAAATGATATATCGGGCCTACTTGCGGTCAAATAGAGCAAGCTCCCTATCATGCCACGATATAAGGTTTGGTCCACACTTTTTCCACTAGCATCCTTGCTTAGCTTCAAAGTGGTGCTCATAGGAGTGTCACAATGTTTGGCTTTTTCAAGACCAAACTTCTTCACTAGATTTTTGGCATATTTGGCTTGGGATATGAAAATCCCATCATCTAGTTACCTAATTGGCAAGCCTAGGAAGTAACTAAGCTCACCAACAAGACTCATCTCAAATTCATGAGACATGACATCAACAAATTGTTGGACTTTGGTGTTGTTGGTGGAGCCAAAAACTATATCATCAACATATATTTGAGCTATGAAAAGCTCATTATTATCTCTCTTGATGAATAGTGTCTTGTCAACACTACCTCTTGAGTAGTTGTTGTCAACAAGAAATTGAGTGAGGCGCTCATACCAAGCCCTCGGTGCTTGTTTCAACCCATAAAGTGCCTTCTTGAGGCGATAAACATGATTGGGGTGGTGTGCATCCACAAACCTCTTAGGTTGTTCAACAAACACTTCCTCTTGCAAGAAGCCATTGAGTAAGGCACTCTTGACGTCCATTTGGTGCAATTTGAACTTGTGCACACAAGAGATGGACAAGAGAAGCCTAATGGACTCTAAGCGGGCAACGGGAGCAAAAGTCTCCTCAAAGTCGATACCCTCAATTTGAGAGTACCCTTGTGCTACAAGTCTAGCCTTGTTTCGCACTATGTTGCCATCCTCATCGGATTTGTTCCTAAATATCCATTTAGTGCCTATGACATTAGTGGTCTTAGGCCTAGGAACTAGAGTCCAAACCTCATTCCTTTCGAATTGGTTTAGCTCTTCTTGCATGGCAAGAACCCAAAATTCATCATTTCAGGCTTCTTCAACCTTTTTGGGTTCAATTTGAGAGGTGTAGCATGTATAGCTAATAAGATTAGCAAGTTAACGTCTAGTCCTAACACCCTCATTAACCTCTCCAATGATATCTTCTTTATCATGGAGTTTTCTAACCCATGGAGTGGGTTCTTTAGAGTCCAAGAGAGGAACTCTATCAATAGGTTGTGTGTCATTATTGTTGACATTAGATGTCCCAATATTAGGTGACACCACAACCTCCTCCAAAGGAGAATCATCAATAAAAATAACCTCCTCCTCATGATCATTAGACTTGAGCCTAGTATCATCAAATACGACATTGGATGATTCCATAACACTTAGAGTCTTTAAATTGAAAACTCTATAGGCTCTACTATTTAAGGCATAGCCAATAAAAATACCCTCATCACTCTTAGCATCGAATTTGCCAAGTTGATCACAGTCATTCAAAATGTAGCATTTGCTTCCAAAAGTGTGGAAGTAGCTAACATTTGGCCTCTTGCTTTTCCATAACTCATAGGAGGTGTTTCTAGTACCGGGCCTTAGGAACACTCTATTTCCTATATAGCAAGCCGTGTTGATGGCTTCGACCCATAGGTTCCTAGGGACATTGTTGCTAAGCAACATCACACGGGCCATCTCTTGGAGGACCCTATTTTTCCTCTCAACAACTCCATTTTGTTGAGGTGTCCTAGGAGCAGAAAATTCATGGGAGATGCCTAAGCCATTACAATAGCTTTCAAAAGAGGCATTCTCAAACTCTCTCCCATGGTCACTTCTAATCCGTTTTATGCTTTTAATATTTGAGTTCATTTCATTTTGTATTTTATTACAAAGCATTTTAAACTTATCAAAAGTTTCGGATTTTTCTCTAAGAAAATATGTCCATGTAAATCTAGAGAAATCATCAGCACAAACAAAAATGTATCTCTTTCCACCCAAACTTTCGATTTGCATGGGACCCATGAGGTCCATGTGGTGAAGCTCAAGTGGCTCCTTGGTGGTGAGATACTTACCCTTTTTGTGCATGCTTTTAGTTTGCTTTCCTTGTTGGCAAGGTCCACAAATACCATTGGCTTTCTTCCCAAGCTTAGGGAGGCCACGCACACAATTGAACTTTCCAAGGGTCCGTAGATCCCTAAAGTTCATGTGGCCAAGTCTTTCATGCCACAACTTAATTTGCTCATCCATGGACACATGATTTGATACAATACTAGCTTCAAGACAATAGCAATTGTCACTAGATCTCATGCCCTTCAACAAGGTTTGTCCATCGAGTTTAAGGATAGAGCAATAGTCTTTAGAAAACAAGACGGAATATCCTTCATCACTAAGATGTGAAATGCTAATTAAATTGGCTTTCAAGCCATCAACAAATAAAGTATTGGATAAGGAGGGTAATCCGGGAACGGAAATGGTTCCTTTCCCTACAACATTTCTTTTGGATCCATCACCAAAAGTGACATTTCCACCTTCCTCCATAACAAGAGTCTCGAAGAAACTCTTGTTTCCCATCATGTGCCTAGAGCACCCATTATCCAAATACCAAAAATTAGAAGAATTTGCCTTCAAGGCTATTTGTGCAACATGGCAAACATTTTCATTCTTTCTAATCCACTTAGCAACAATTTTAGCTCTCTTAGTGGTCTTTGGTACATGTGCTCTACTATTTCTAGGATCATGCAAATCAATATTTTCATTCCTAGAAACATGCATCTTGGCTCTATTCTTTCTCTTTTCAATCATGCTTTGTTTTCTACACATTTTAATATATTGAAAGCAATTTGGTCTAATATGACCATCACAACCACAAAAGTGACAAATAGGGATGAAAAAAGGAATCATACCTCGCCTTTGAGCACGTCCATGTCTTTGTGGATAAGTGGGTTCAATCCATCTTCGTTGTTGAACCGGTCTTGGTTGCTTCCAAGCTTGAGGTTGCATGATTGGTCTCTTTCCTTTGTGAGCCAATTTGGGAGGAGTGTTGGCTTGAGGGACCCTAGGGGGTTGAGCTTGAGATTTCCTTCTTGGCCCCATTTTCACTTGAGCATTAGAACATTGTCCTACTTCTAACTTTTTCTTAGGAGGTTGCACAAATGAAGTTTCTTCATTCTTCAAGCTCTTGACAAACATGGTCTTGTTAGAGGTTGAGATTTTCTTGCCATCTTCATACCCAAGACCTCTCTTGTCACTTGGACTCTTTCCAACACCAAGTAAATGATAAAGCTTCTTGGTGCTAGAATCTATCCTAGCCAAGGACCCTTTAGCTTCTACAAGTTCCCTCTTCAAGCCTTCTTCACTTCTCTTGGACAAGTCTAACTCCTCAATTAACTTATCCTCTCTCCTCTTCAATCTTTCCACTTGTTCACTTAAGTGGTCATTGTGAGCCGAAAGTTCAAGGTTTTCTTCTCTCAACCTCTCAATCTTTCTTGTGCTTTTAAGTGCTAAATCATTGAACTCGGCATGGTATTTAGCAAGCACCTTTTGCTCCACAAACTTCTTTTTGGAACTAGAAGAGGAGTCACTTTCTTCTTCACTAGAGTCAATTTCCTCTTGACTCATCTCCTCTTTTTCACTAGCACTTTTGCTCTTGTGAGAAGAGGCAAAAGCTAGGAAGTTAGCCATGAGCTCTTCTTCACTAGAAGACTCATCTTCCTCATTGGAGTCATCACTACTCCCACTCCATGTGGCGGCCATCACTTTACCCTTCTTTCTTTCATTGTGATTAGCACATTCGGGGGCAAAATGACCAATCCCACCATACTCAAAGCATCAGACCCCTTTCCTTTCGGTCCTCTCTTGTCTAGGCTCAAACTTGTTGAAGGAACTCTTTTTCTTCAAATCTTGTCCTCTTGACCCAAATCCCTTCTTCTTCTTGAACCCCATAACCTTGTTGAACCTTTTCACAAATAAGGCAAGGTCTTCATCCGATTCATGCTTTGCCTCCTTTGCATCCTTAGATGCTTTCAAAGCTATTCCTTTAGACTTCTTAGGAGTAGTAGTGGTGCTAGGAACCTTCCTAGACTCATATGCAAGGAGACGCCCAATTACCTCACTTGGCTTCATATCCATGTAGCCACTATTTTCTTCTATGGCCGTCACCTTTGATTCAAACCTATCGGGGAGAGATCTCATAATTTTTTGCTTGACTCTCCTATCCGAATACGAGTCTCCGAGTTGATGGCTTTGATTTACTATGTCCATTTTGATTTCGAAGTCGTTGAAGCATTCATCCTCTCCCATCCTAAGTAACTCAAATTGAGTTTGGAGGACTTGAAGCTTGGACTCCTTCACCACCTCGGTTCCCTCATGTGCAACTTGAAGGATGTCCCATGCCACTCTGGCAATCTGAGTATTCTGAATAAGCTTGTACTGATTCTCATCCATTGCACACATAATGGCATGCATCGCCTTCCTATTCCACTTTGAAGCCTCAAACTCTTGAGCGTTCCATTGCGCCTTAGGCTTCAAAACATCTTGTCCTCCACCCGCGGGAGTCATCATAGGGAGATCATATCCGTCTTCCACCGCCATCCATGCACGGTCATGAATTTGGCATATGTAGGATTCCATCTTCCCTTTCCATTGGGAATAGTTCAAACCGGTAAGAAGTGGAGGCCTTGTGCTAGAAGCTCCTTCATGGCCACCACCATTTCCACCGTTTCCACTCATAGTGTTTATGAATGAATGAAATGAATGCAAATGTATAAATGATCAAAAATCACACAAAATGCAAAACACACCAAAATAAGCAAGGATCACCTATGTATGTCTAGGAACCCGCTCTGATACCAATTGAAACTAAATATAGCACGGTGTGTATAAAACTATCTAGAGGGGGGGGGGGGGGGGGGGTGAATAGATTTTACGCTTTTTACCCAATTTTTTTTTTTGTGTTAGTCAAAATTACGAATTTACCCTCAAGATATATATAAACAAGCAAGTGTAATATGGTGCGGAAATTAAATCAACACTTGATTTTTACGTGGAAACCCTCACGGGAATAACCACGGGCTATGTAAGTAAGCCACACTCGAACCTCGAATCCACTAAATGTGCAAATGATTACAACCTAATCCCGAAAGTAATCACACACCTACCTAATCCCGGTATGAGTGAACCTAGTCCAATTTGCTTGTGATCTAAGCAACCTAATCCCGATTGCTACACACAAGACTTACCTTCTCTTGAAGAGAATACAACCCTAAGTGAATATGTGAAAATATTCAAAATGCAACATAGAGCAAGGGAAACCCTATATGCTTATCTAAGATGATTAATATGCAATTAAGAGCAATCCTAGATATCAAAACTAAATGACATGTCAAATAGTTAAGCTAATCAATATCAAGCACAAAACCTAATATGCTAGCACAATACAACTTCTCAAACATACATCATACTAATCTCAATTTTGTATCCAAAGCATACAAAATAACAATCAAGTAATTAATTGAGATTGCTAGATAAATTAAACACAAAATATGTAAGATATTAGTGAAAAGCTTACCAAGCAAAGTATGATGAAGATTCCATGCAAGATGACATCTAGATGATCTATGATGATGCTAGATGATGATTAATGATCATGAAATTGTGTTTGAGTAATTAAAAATGAGTTCTTTGTGTATTTTTCTTCTCTTGAAAAATATCCTAAGTATGAAGCATGAATAAGAATTCTTGTGAGTGACCTAAAATCAAGTTAGCATATATATAGAGGCCATAAGTGAAGTGAGGTCGTTTTGAAATTTCGCCAGAAAAATGCTCTGTGCGCTGGTGGACCTGCGCTGGTGGACCAGCGCAGGATCAGCGCACAAGCCAATTTTGGCTTGAGCGCTGGATGACAGGCGCTGCCACCAGCGCCAGTCTAGCGGCGCACACCTGGGCGATTGGCGCTGGTCCACACCGGCGCTGGTCCACACCAGCGCACGACTAGCGGCGCTCCACTGGGCGTTTTACGTCGGTGAGCGGCGCTGGTGGACCAGCGCACAGCCTTCAATTTTGTCCCCACAAGCAATCATGCAAGGGGAACAAAAGTCAACCAATATGCATCCTAAAAGCCTAAATGCTATGATGTTATAAACACAAGATGCAATCATAAAATCAAACAAGAAGAGATGTAAATAAGCATTTATGCACAACAAAAAGAAACACAACATACAAAGATTAAACATATGCATGAGTTGTGAGTGTGTGCAACTATCTCTTCAAGACAAGAAAGCACTTAGAATATTACCTTTGGTGCTTGTCAATAATGAGGTCTTCAAATGGCCTAAAGCACTTATAACAACATCTAAACTACCCTTACAAAGGATCCCCATTTATGGTTTGATCACGAAATAAGCCAATTAAAAACAACGGGAATCCTTACAGCTTGCCGCTGTTTACAACAATGGCACTTGGACTGTGGAAATGACTGTCGCTAGCTAGCCGTAGTCTACCTCGACGACACAATGACCACGACAATGAAAGGCAAGGCCTTCTCATACAGTTTAAAACACTAACATGTATGCAATGAGTACAAGTGGGTGAGGGAGACAATGCACACATAGAAAGACAACAAAAAAGACTATGCATGAACAAGTGTGTGTGTGTGTGTGTGCAACTAATACTCTTCAAAGAGTTAAGTACAAGTGATATATCTTTGAGGTGCTCTTGAGCTCGATGTCTTTAGAGTGCCTTTGATGCTTGATCATGCATAATGAAGGCTTAGTCTACCCTTACAATTTAAATCACAAATGTGGTTTGTCAACGAAATAAGCCAATCAAAATATGAGGAACTTATAGCCCCCTTAGAACATAATCATGGATCCGTCCATGATTGAAATCATATTAATTATCCCTTAAATAATCTCTTCATCATTAGTAAGCAATTTCTTTACTATATCATTTTCACTAGAATAATTCAAAAGATGCTCAACATCCATTATATTTCCATAGCTTGACCAAATTGTCATACATGTATTTTGGTAAAATAAAAATAATAATAAAAATAATAAATAGGAGCATTCTATTATACACCGATGACTATTACATGTGAGTTGAATAATGTGATCGTGCCAAAAAAGACAAAATCACAATGGGTGTGCTAGTGCACTAAATGAGACGCAAAAAAATAATACATGTACAATAAGAAGATCATAAAACTCTTTTTAAATTAATAAATATTCGTTTATCAATAAATTAATAAATTATTCATTTATCAATAAATAATTAACTCTGAAATAATAATTTTTCTTAGTCTTGACAATATTTTATAGGGGTTTTACTATAGCTCCAAAATTAATAGTAGCATACCAGTGTTTTTTTATGAATTATCACAACAGTCAGTAATGAATAAAAGAGAATTAAATTTACCACCACCTAATGTCGTTCGATGGTAAAGAGCACTCATTCAGTCTGATAATTTCTTTGGTTCGAGTCGTCATAATCGTAAGTTTTTTTTTTTTTTTTTTAAAGAGAGAGAGAGAGAAATTTAAATAGAAAAAGAAAGGAGAACAATTGGAATATAAATATTTTAGTCTAGTGCTCACAAACATTTTTTTTTTTTTTTTAACGACAGTGTTCACAAACGTTTTTAAAAATTTAAAATGAAAACTTGTTTTTATTCCTAAAATGGAATCAAATTAACTGAGGGTATTTTAAGGTAAAATATATAGCTGATTTAGTTTTCTTTTATAAGGTTAGGAACTTAAGTCTTACTCCTAAGCAGTGTTCGAGAAATTGGCCGCCTAGGCCGATTAATCGGCTTAATATAGCTAGTCGGCAGCAAACTGAGGCGAAATGGCCAAAATCGGCCTAGGTGGCTGATTAGTCGGCGACTAATCACCCAAAAATGAAATAATTATAAATAAAAAAAAGATGATTGGATTTTTATGCAAGAAAATAAAAAAATAGGTCTAAATTCGCCGACCGATTAATCACCAACTAATCAGCCTAGGCGCTAGGTCTCCATCGACTAGCGCCTAGCATAATGGTGTAAATGTGGGCTGGCACGGCCCATTTGTGCCGGGGCTCGGCTTGGCATGACACGACAAGTTGCCATGTTGGGCACGGCCCAACCCGTTTTCAAAAAACGGGGGCCCGACACATGCTGGCAACACGTGCCTGATGTGCTGGCGGCACGTGCCTGATGTGCCAGGCCATGCTAGCCCACTGGCCTATAAATTAAAAAAAAAATTATAATTGAAATATTTTAATTCAATTATACTAACTTATATAATATCATTTTAACAATTTAACTTACGTATTTTTAATTGTAATTTGTCAATTGTATTTTTAATTTAACAATTTAACAATTCAATTGTATTTTTAATTATAAATAAAGCTAAAAGATTAAAGAAAATAAAAAATAGATGAAATTATGAAAATAGGAAATGAAGAATTATTTATTTATTTCGGAGTCTCGGTATTACATATTTACATGATTGCCTCATTAAAAACCTTACCAAGAAAAATCCAGTGGGATAAAAACTTGGTAAGGGAAAAAGAGTGCAATCGTATTACAAGTTAATATACATATATAACCTAGAAGTCCTTGATCTGGTTACTGCCGGAACTCTCATCGACATATAAATTACTGAAATTTTGAATAAGTTGTTCGTCTACCATTTCATTTTGCATCCTCTTTCGATCATGCTCCCAATCCTGAATGCATGCCAATACCTCTACCATCTTTAGAGACAAAGAACTTCTTCTTTCTTCAACAATTCTTCCAGTCATGCTGAATACCTGTTTTGAGGAAACAGTGGAGACAAGGATAATCAGTACCTCACGTGCTAGGTGTGACAAGACCGAATATCTATAGCTATAGGTCTTCCACCATGACAATAGATCAAATCCCTCACTGTTTTCAAATCCATCGAATTGAGCTTCAAGGAAGCTTTTAAGTTCGGCACCAGAAGTTGCACCAGCTCGTGAAGAAAAAGAACTTGATGAGCCTACTTTTCGGCATTTAAGAATGTTCTAACTTGTCTTATTCGGGAGTGTGTCTGGTTCTACTGATGGTTGCTGATAAGCGTCGTTTTGTACTCAACAAAATACGTTTTTATGTGATTGTTTTGAAAACCAAATTTGACCACTTGAAAATCCACTTAGGATGTAAATTTAGTAAAATGGTAAGCAAGGATTCGTTCCACAGGGAATTAGAGTAATTATTTGAATTAATTAGCTAATCTAAAATGCAAAAATGTAAATCATGGTAGTTTGAATGGTGTATGGTTTGATAAACCATCAAACATACATGGAAACTAAATATAACAAAAATGTAAAGAGAATATGAATAGATAGGAATCCAATATCAACAACCTATATAAGAAAATGGATTAAACAATTAATAGGAAATCTAGGGAAATTATAGAGTAGCTAATGAACTTTAAGCAATTCATACATGGCTTCATTAACGTACTATCTACACAATCAATAACCGATCTCATTCGGAATTGTTGTTTAGGTTGTCACTACGAACCCTAAACAACTTCCCACCAAAATGCTTAACCGATTAAGGAAAGGGGGACAAGGTGGGATCGGTTAGTGACGATCAAAGGCCTAGGCAATTGTGGTTGATCTACCCTCCAAAAACCTATCATATTCACTATGTGCTACAATCAATCAAGTGTGTCAATAACTCAACCAATTTTATCACAAATAAATCCTACAACATATTGTAAACATATTGTAATCAACAAGTGTGTCAATAACTCAATCAATTACATAAGTGCAAGATCTAATTAAAAAGTGAATAAAACTATAATTGTGCAAACATAATATTCAAAGCTTTAATAAATACTCATTGTCCAAAAGTCTCTCAAATCATCCCCCTAAAATGGGGGTTTAATTACACATAATCATAAGCAAAGAATGGAAGTAAAATGTAGAGAAATCACCCTTCGGTCTTTCTTGTAAGCTTGATCTTTCATTAAGCTTCCTTGCTTGAATCTTGTGCAAAGATTGGGTGATGAGAATATGTCTAGATAGGTGGAGTCAAATGGAAAGTCAAAGGAGATGTGTGGAGAAGATGGGAAGACATTAGTGATTTGGGTGGAGGTAATCTAAGTGTTATTGAAGAGATTGGAGAGGAGAAATGGTGAGATTAGGAATGGTGGAAGAAGGAATTTCTTGATTGCTCAAGTGTGTTTGAAAGGGAAAAACTATGATGAATTTATAAGGTGTTCAAATCAGGCCACGGATGATCAATTACCAAAACACTCCTCTGGCATGGCAAATTACCATTTATTCCCTAAGATGGGGCCTTTTTGTAATTTTCTCAACCAATCAGACATGGTCGTTGAGAGGTTTTGTGGTGGTTTTCAGGTGACACTTAGGGGCGATAGTGTCAGGTGCCAAATCCACCTTTTGTCGTTGTGGAGTCATTGTGGCGACGGAGAAGTTGAACTGCGACAACTTGATTGGACTAGATTCGTGGTGGATTTCACGGTGACAATTCGGGGCAACACCGACGATATTGGAGGAGATCATGGATGGAGATCCTAGCGGTTTGGGGGACTGAAAAAGGTCCCATCTTGCTCACGTTGAACTGACCGATCATTTGCACCGAAGATCGGTCGGAACATGGCGTTAGATGGCTGTCTCTAGTGATTGGACCAACTAGGGTTTGGTCGGCCATGGCTTATGGCTGGAGGAAGAAGACGAAGTTAAAGAAGATAGGGTGCGCTCAGCAACAGGTTGGGGTGCAGTTGGACTTAAGTCATTTGACCTATCTATAGTACGCTTAGAAGTGGGCTGAGGCGCGCTTAGAAACCCATGATCAGCCACCACCTAAAACGCACCGTATCAATTAGATGACGTGGCATCTTTGCCTGATTTGCCTGGCAAATTACGAAAAGCTCTATGTTCTCTTACAAAACCACAATTTCTTCAATCTTCCTTCAATAATTACACTTTTGCCCCTAATTCACAAATATTACTCCAATGCCCCTGAACTTTAGAAATACCTAAAAATACTCAATTCACACAATTAAATCATGGGATATTGCCTGAGAATCAAAAAAAAAAAAAAAAAGGAAGGAAATGAGGCCAAAATCATACCAATTTTGATTCAATCAGTTGCGTGTCAACATCGCCATACCAGGACTCATAAATACTAAAAACTTTGAACAACTTGGTTCGAGTATCAGTAACCTGTGCAGGATAATCTACCCTCAAATTATTACCAATATACTCTAGCAATGTTGCCAAACCAGGTAATTTAATCCTAGGATCTACTATAACACCTAAAGCATAAAGGAAAAGAATTGTATACCGGTATTTTTTATACTTGGTCTCCATGGCATCAACTGTAGTGCCTAAGATATTATCTCCCATATAATTGTTTAACAGTTCAGACATTTCCACAACATGATGGATTGCTAGGGAAGATGTGGGGTAATAGACCCCGGAAAGAGTTGTAGGGAAAAATTCGTGCACGCAGTGGAAGCGAGACTAAAATCAGTTTTAGTATAGTTTAAAAATTTTCCATAATTTGAACCTTAACCCTCTAATTAATTAAACATATATATATATATATATATACACTAAAAAGTAGAATACCTTTTGTCACGTGATCCGATTGACTTTGCGTCGATGGTAATCCATAAGATTTTCCAATCCTATCACGAACGTGAATCACCTAGGAGTGTGGTCTCCCTTTCTTTGAATTGCGTACCTGAGGATGGATTAACAAAACTTTTCCTCCTGATCATTAGTCACAATAAAATCCAAGAAAACTAGAAAGTATGTTTCGGTCACTTTTGAATTTAACAACCATTAAGATTGAAACTCGCGTGAACCTAATTCGAAGTTGTGCACAAAGCCTTTTGATATTCAAGCTTACAAGTGCACTATCGAAATTAGAACTCTCTTTCTCTATTTCTCCCTTGGCTGAATTTTAACACTTGTCTAGAGTATGAATTATTTTTCTAAGTGAAAGAAATAATTCACTCAAGCTAGAAGAAGAAGAAGTGGGTGGCCGAAATCCATCCTATGTAATATATAGGGTGGCCGAATTCTTCTTCTTTTTCTTTTAGGGTTGGCTGAATTCTTCTTGTGTAAGGATTAGGGTTGGCCGAATTCTCTTCCAAAGAGGATTTGTGCTTTACCCTAATTCCTATCAACCTTAGAATCCTAACCCTAATACAACTCATAAGTGTTTAATCCTATTATGACTTATTAAAAGACTTCCTCATTTGATTAAATAAATAAACCTTATTATTTATCTTCTTACCAAATAAGTCTTTTATCTTTAATATACTACTACCAATAGTATAACTCTAGGAAACATATTTCCTGATCAGAAAAAGATTTTGATTCTTAATTAAATGATTAACTAATAAATTAATTATTTTCCATTTAATCAATCAATAAAATAAAATAATATTTTAGACTATAATTTTAGTCTTGCCGCCCACACCATATAAATGGGCTTAATATTATTTTCTTATTTTATTTAATCCATTAGACTTTAATTAAAAAGACCACATGTGAACCAGACCCATTCTTACTAAAAGAAACAAGCCCACATGCCTTTCATTAATATATTAATATAATTGATCAGCCCATTAAATAAATAATGTGCAAATTATATTCTTAATATATTAAATACAATTCTAGATGGACCCATAAATTGGTCCGGTAGAATATATCAAGTGATTCATGCAAGTTCGTGTGGATTGGGGATCTTAGCGGGCTATCTAAATTTAAGCTTCAATAGACATAACCTAATCACAATCAACAAATGATTCACTTAGGTCCGATCCATTAATTTTAACTCATTCCACTAAAGAGCTAAAATTGAACTCTTAAATAAAGATAGAATAAGTAAATATTTCTCATTCGTATCCTAGACAATCTTATTGGAGATGGTGTATCCTCGTGAAGAATATCAGTAATCGCCAAGAGCTCATAGACCGCCTATAGCTCTCCAAGTTACCATATTTACTCATATGACCACATTTTGAACTTTGATATTTTGACTTGTCCAGAAGCCATGTTTCAATAGACTCTATCGAAAACTTAACGTTAAGATTCAATATCCAATACCTCAAAACATCCATATGATGATATTCTACTCTCATTTAATAAATGGAGCCACGATGTCCATATCTATAAATGAAGTCCTCTATCGATTAACAAATGAATATCACCAAACTATCGAGGATAGACTATGCTATATAATTGTACTCATTGATAACTCAAATGATACCACTTGCAACCATAAGTCCATCATTTATCTCAGGATTAAGATAGACTCTCCGATTGTCCTGATAATGAAAAGACTATTATCTATTGACGGTTCTAGATGAAGTATTTCATTGTGATCCAGTTCAATGCACCCAGTGCACTAGATTCTTTTACTCGAAGACCCTCCGATGATTTCAGACTCATCATAACTCATTTGATCCCACTCAAATGCTAGCAAAAGAATTCTACAACTTTAACAAGATAAAGGTGCCCAACCTTTAACTTAAGTTGTGAATATTATTCAAGACTAACTAAAGAATTGTGTCTACCTCATACATATCCAAATGTATGAATAATTCTTCTTTTCTCATAGTCTTTAAACCTTATGATTATTTACTTTGACAACTATAATGTTAAACTATAAATGCTATAAGATTTGTTAAACCAGAAATAACTTTATTAATATGAAAAGATTGTCAATTACAATATTACACTCTTGCTATTGAGCATAATCCTAACAAGAGTAACAATGGAATCGTAAAAAACCTTTAAAAATTCAACAAAAATCTTTGCCACATACCAATCGTCTGGGGTCAGTACTGGACGGCCAATTTCGATCATTTTCATGTTATAAAAACCTGAAATAGTTGTATCATAATCCAAACAATTTAGCACCATTAAGTAAGTAAAGTTCCACCTTACCGACATATCTATTTGGAATCTTCGAGGTCGTAGACCGTAATTTTTACAATATCTACCGAATTCTTTCAATCATGGATTCGAATTGCCGAGTCAAGAAAGGGCATCTCTGATTTACTCTATACGATCGCTTACTACCTTCATACCAGAATTTACAACTAAATTGATGATATGATATGCACACCGTTGATGGAAGAAATAACCATTTTTTTCAAAAAAACAATGCAATAGAGCTAGTATTTACAGATGCATTATCTAATGTGATAGAAATGATACAATGAGTTATTTCAAAAGTTTCTAAAACAAAAAGAATGACGTTAAAAATATTTCCCACGGTATGTGCAAAATCCATCGGATGAAAAACAAGATTTTTTTATTATTATTATTGTATCCTCCAATCAGAGTCTAAATAGTGTCATGTAATAGTTAAATAGTCCTCTTTGGAACATGCGTTCCAAATATCAAAAGTTAATGCAATAAAGACAGTTAAATGTTGTAATTCAGCCTTCAACTTATCTCGTTGGGTTTGAAAATATTTTAACAAATCGTTCCTAGTAGTGTTTCTAGAAACAGATTTAAATTGGGGGTTGTATGCACTTTGAATAAATTCTTCATAAAAAACATTTTCACTGAAATTAATCGGTTGATCAGTGTATGCAATGTAACGTGCCATGCACTTTCTAGCATGCGAGGCATCGTAATGCCATGTTGTAACAGACCCGTCTAGGTGCCGTTGTAGTTGTGTCTGGGTTGTAGTGTCTACATGTTCGTGTGCAGGCATACATTTCTCCATATGCCTTCACAAATAACCAATCCCCCCCTTAGAAGTGACATAATGCTTAGGACAAAACTTACATTGAGCTCTATCCATGACTTGACCGCCTGGCATAGTCTTCTGTACTACGTCAAAACACTGCCATACGTTTGATGTGTGCTTTTTAGGATTGGGTCCAATAGCACAACGTGATGTCGGTGTTGCCCTGGAAGCAGAAGGTCCCGCTGCTGTTTCCATCGGCACAGAAAGGTCAAAATAATTGTCATGCATATTAAGACCGTCCAGAAATTGAGAATGATTATGATCAATTTCCTACGATACAAATATTAACTCATTAGTCATTAAAAACTAAGCATAAAATCATAAATATACTATGTATAAAAATATTAAAATTAATTACTAAACATAAAATCATCAATTTACTAACCATAAATATTAAAATTAATTACTAAACATAAAATCATAAATATACTAAGCATAAAAATATTAAAATTAATTTCTAAGCATATAATGATAAATTTACTAACCAAAGATATTAAAATTAATTACTAAACATAAAATCATCAATTTACTAACCATAAATATTAACATTAATTACTAAACAAAAAATCATAAATATACTAAGCATAAAAATATTAAAATTAATTACTAAGCATATAATGATAAATTTACTAACCAAAAATATTAAAATTAATTACTAAACATAATATGATAAAGTTACTAACCAAAAATACTAAAATTAATTACTAAACATAAAATGATCAATTTACTAACCAAAAATATTAAAATTGATTACTAAACATAAAATGATCAATTGAAGAACCAAAAAATATTAAAATTATTAACTATACTTAAAATGATCAATTTACTAACCAAAAATATTAAAATTAATTACTAAACATAAAATGATCAATTTACTAACCAAAAATATTAAAATTAATTACTAAACATAAAATGATCAATTTACTAACCAAAGATATTAAAATTAATTACTAAACATAAAATGATCAATTTACTAACCAAAGATATTAAAATTAATTACTAAACATAAAATGATCAATTTACTAACCAAAGATATTAAAATTAATTACTAAACATAAAATGATCAATTTACTAACCAAAGATATTAAAATTAATTACTAAACATAAAATGATCAATTTACTAACCAAAGATATTAAAATTAATTACTAAACATAAAATGATCAATTTACTAACCAAAGATATTAAAATTAATTACTAAACATAAAATGATCAATTTACTAACCAAAGATATTAAAATTAATTACTAAACATAAAATGATCAATTTACTAACCAAAGATATTAAAATTAATTACTAAACATAAAATGATCATTTTACTAACCAAAAATATTAAAATTAATTACTAAACATAAAATGACCAATTTACTAACCAAAAATATTAAAACTAATTACTAAACATAAAATGACCAATTTACTAACCAAAAATATTAAAACTAATTACTAAACATAAAATGATCAATTTACTAACCAAAAATATTAAAACTAATTACTAAACATAAAATGACCAATTTACTAACCAAAAATATTAAAACTAATTACTAAACATAAAATGACCAATTTACTAACCAAAAATATTAAAACTAATTACTAAACATAAAATGATCAATTTACTAACCAAAAATATTAAAACTAATTACTAAACATAAATTGATCAATTTACTAACCAAAAACATTAAAATTAATAACTAAACATAAAATGATCAATTTACTAATCAAAAATATTAAAATTAATTACTAAACATAAAATGATCAATTTACTACCTAAACAAAAATATACTAAGCATAAATTAAAATATACAAATATTACAATTAATTACTATACATAAATTCATAAAATGATAAATTTACTAAAATCTAAGATTCTAAAAATAAATATTAAAATTTATAACAAAGCATAAAAATATAAACTTATAAATATACTAAGCATAAAACCATAAATATTAAATACACATAAAACATAAGAACAAATATCAAAATTAATAACTAAGCATAAGTATAAAATTTAAAAACTAAAACATAAAACTAAATAATAACATATAAAGGAAAAAGATAGCTTTGAACTTTGGTAAAGAGATTAGAGAAGAATAGTAAATTAGTAATATAGTATTAGAATAGTTAGAGAATAGAGAGAGAGAGAGAGAGAATGAAATTATGAAATATGAAATGGTGTAGAAAATAGAGATTAGAGAGAGTAATGGAGAGTTGGAGATTGGAGAGAATGAGAGATTGAGAGAAAGTGTATGGAAATTGGAATGGGTGGGGGTATTTATAGAAAAATTGGAAATGTTGGTAAAAATATAAAATAGAAGAGATGAGGAGACAAACTGTAATTTTTGGCCCTTTTCAAAAATTTGACCGTTTGCTAACTTCAGCAACAGTTAAAAAATTCAAAAAAAATATATATTAAAATATTTTTGGTGTGTTAACAGTAGAAAAAAAAAATAAAAAAATTGGCAGGGCCAACCGTTGGGCTTAGCACGCCTGCCTGGCGAGTCGGGCCGGGTCGGCATGGCAGGCTTCATTTTTAGACCCGGTCCATGCTAAGTATAGGGGCTGTGCCTAGCCTGGCCCGCACCCAGTACAAGAAAAATGACCTATTGGGACGAAAAATCTATTGGGACGTTTTTTTTTTCTTCCCAATAGGCAGTCTATTGGAACGAATTTTTTTCGTCCCAATAGGCAGTCTATTGGGACAAATTATATATTTCGTCCCAATAAACATCCTATTGGGACGAAAAAAAAAACGTCTCAATAGACTACATATTGGGACGAAAATATTTCGTCCCTATAGATTTTCGTCCCAATAGAATGTTTATTAGGACAAATTTTGTCCAATGTGGTATGATCTTTAGGGACGAATTTTTTTCGTCCCAATTTCCTATTGGGACGAAATATATAATTCATCCCAATAGACTGCCTATTCGTCCCAATAGACATCATATTGGGACGAATTTTTTTCGTCCCAATATGCCTATAGGGACAATTTTAGGGCTATTGGGATGAAAAATATCGTCCCAATAGCCCTTTTTTTGTAGTGTTTTCAATTAATCCTCAAAAGGCTTAGATGAATGTGAGTGAAGAAAGAAACGTGAAAAAAGTATTAGAAGACGAAAATGAAGAAAATATTACTTTAAGATGAAAGGAGAGAAAATGAGGTAAATAATAGAGGTAAAAAATTATATATTATTTTGATGTGTATAATAGTTATTGTATTTATGGTTATGAGTACATCTTAACCATTTTTTTTATTTTATACAAAATTTGTCACACTTATGTATCCATTAGATCATACTTGTCTGAATGGTCAAAATTTCATGATCATTAATTATCTTAATTGTTTCTCTCTCTCATATTTTTTCTCTTTTCCTAAACATTTTATTTGTTTCTCTCTAGTCATTTATTTCTCTCTTTCCTCTCTTATTACTATTATTTTATTTTCATCTTATAACATTTCTTATTTCATCTCTTTTTATATTTTCACTTGTGGCATTCTTTTTTATTTATTGATAGAAATGTTTAAATAAAATAAATACATAGTTGATAAAAATTCTTCAAAGTACTCGAATTTTTTTTTTACTGGAATTTTTTTGACATAATCAAAATACTGGAATTTATGATATAAAATATGTTATCCATTCAAAAATTCAAAAAAAAAAAAAAAGAACTAATTAATTAATTTTGTTGAAAATTCTTGATTTTTTTTTTAAGTTTTTCCTTAAAGGTAGATTAATAATTAAATTACCATATAAATTAGAAAATGATGCAATATGGATCATTTTTGTTCGTCCAAAGTGGTTCTCTATCGAGATGAATTTTGTTTTTTCCAATAAATTCTTCATAAGGATCAATAATTATTAGTCTTGAGAGGTTTTCTATTATTAAAAAAAAAAAAAAAAAAACCGAATCGTCGGAACTGGAACTGGAACCGAAACTGTTGATTCGGAATCAAAAACCGAAACCACTGGTTCCCAATTGAAAATCGAAACCGCTAGTTCCGAATCAAGAACCGAATACGATTAACGATTGACCATTTGATCTGACAATATATGATTTAAAAAAAATAATTTAATTAAATGTTATAATAAATGTTTTTTAATATCAATTTGTTTATCAAATAAAAATAAAATTTAAATTAGTGGAATCGATCTACAAATAAAATTTTGATTGAAAAAAAAAAATCAATAAAAAATTTAATAACAATTAGAGGTTATATATAAAACTTATGCTTTTATTATCACATTTGAAGCTGTAGCACGGTGGATAGGGAGGGTGGGTGAGCGTGGGCGAGCTGGGTTCAACACCCAGTAACAACACATATTATTTGTAATATGTGTTGGGCGGGCAGGCATGGGTGGTGCGTAGGTGGGGTAGGGGTGGCTTGAGTGGGCAACATAATTTTTTATTTTTTTTTTATTTTAAATTTTGTCCCTATAGGTTGTTAAATGGGACGAACAAAAATCGTCCCTATAGGTTATCTAAAGGGATGAAAATTTATCTAATGGGACGAAATATTTCGTCCCTACAAGTTGTCAAAGGGGACGAACAAAAATCGTCCCTACAGGTAGTCTATTGGGATGAATTTTAATTTTCACCCAAAGAAGCTTTTGCAACCCACTTGAGGCGACGTAATTTGGGACGAATTTTATTCGTCCCAATAGACCTATTGGGACAATTTTTGGGCTATTGGGACGAAAAAAAAAACGTCCCAATAGCCCTTTTTTTTTGTAGTGACCTCAGGCGGGCCGACCGTGCCTGGCCCACCAGACTCGGCACATATTTACACCATTAGCCTAGCGCTTACTAGAACACTACTCCTAAGTGAAAATTAGTGAAAATAAGAAGTGGTTTGTTTTTTACACTTTACTTTTTTTTTTTTTTTTTTTTTTAGGTATATACATGGTTATTTTTTACACTTAACATTTAATGGGTCTGAATTGGATCCATTAAGTTGTTTCTGTTTGGTTTTTAAATGTTCAAATGATTCAAAAATGCCCCAAAAAAAGACTAAAAATAAAAGTAAAAAAGCATCACTTAATTCCAAATCACCAAATTGCATTTAATATAGTTTCTTCTAAGAATATCTTATAAAGATAACATATTTCCAAGAATATCAAATGAAAATACATAACAGTTATTACTAAATAGGGTATGTTGTGCTTAAATTTATACATGATTATCATATCATTCTTACTTAGTTTTGTGCTTGTTTCTTATATTTTTAATGTCATTTACTTGTTTATGGTACAGGTTGAAGCAAGCAGTCATTGGAGATTTGTGGCAAAAAGAGCAAAGAACTGGAGGTTTATACTTAAACCAGAAACATGGGACAAACTACTCAGAGCACTAAATTTGTTTTCAATGGAAGAACGACCTTGCATATTTAGAAAGATAAGAGATAAAGCTTCAATTTACATATTTTCCAAGTTTTTCTAGAAGCTGGATCGTGTTCAAAATAGGCAATCAAATCTGATACATGTTTCCTTGTCAGAGAAGGATTGAGAGCCAAGACTTTCCTGATTTCTTTTATTTCCATTTTGAAGGAGTCCGGATGAAATTACCAATTTTTCCTTTTTTTTTAGGCTTGCCTATGAACCTAAGGTAGAGATATATAAGCATAAAACCCTAGAGAGTAAATCATACTTTGACCGAATAGAACAGGAGAGCTCTTGTGTGATTTTGGCGAGGAACACAACTTTCTGTCATCACTTCATGGTTATTTTTATGATATAGTTATGGATTCTTTTAGTATTGTTATTGTTGACGGTGAAATTTGGATTACCACGCACTCAACAATTATATCAATTTAATATAAAACGAGAAAATTAAGAACGCATGCAAAAGACAGATTTTACGTGGAAAACCCTTGAATGGGAAAAAACCACGGCGCCCCCTGAGGGCAGAAGAATAATACTAGGTTTTTGTTGCCTTGTTACACACTTAGATCACTCTTACAATTGCTCTCTTCTCTCTCTAGATTTCCGAACCCCCTCCTCATGGGATAGATGGTTCTATTTATACCTGTCTAATTAGGGTTTCCCCTTGTTTTTAGCCGTGTGGGTGGTAGGTTTCTCTCTTTGATTCGTACTAGGATTCCCCTATTGTCACGGATCTGAATCTACTCTCCTCTTTGTGATTCCTTGTTGTCATGGGTCTTCTAAAAGTTTAGGGTTTATTTCTGTGTTTCTGCCGAGTCGATTCAGGCCCAGTATACTGGTGCAGCGAGTACCTTCACTTCTGGGTATCGTCTCTTCGGCAACCACATTTCTACTTTTGGCGAGTAAAATATCTAGCTTCGGCGACCATATCTTTGACTCCCTTTTGGCTTGAGGTATTTTGTCATTCTGACTTGTCACACTCCCTCCCTTGACCCGATCAATGAGTGACGTGGCAATCTTTTGTTGGCTCTTTTGATGACGTGTCAGGTTGGCAAATTTATACATTCAACAATACCCCCATAAATACTTCGAGCTGGGCGAATGACTTGTTCTTCTCACTTTGTTTGTCTCTGCGAGCAGTATTTATATCTATGTTTATAAGATTTCGGTGCATTTTGTAATAACTCCCTCTTTCCTTTTTACCACGCGCTATATTGATTAGTTGATTCTTCCGGTGCAAACTTTCAATTTGAGCCACACAACTTCTGGCGCTTCCACTTGGTTGACAGATGAAGGGACATTTTGACTGCTTGGTTATCCCCGAGATGCCACATGTCCATTACTTGGTGGTGACTATTGCGGCTGGTCACTGTGGCCGTCATTCTCATTAATTGCATATCATTCACTGGATTTTCTTTTTGAATTTCAAAGTTCCCTCTTTTTAAGGCCCGATCGTTTCTTCTTCCCCACTTTGCTCTTTCCATTTATTTCTCCATTTTTCCTCTCAAAGCAGAGTTCTTTTATTTTCCTTGGAAATTTCTGCCACGAATTCCTTCTGTTCTACTTCACTGTCAGACAGCTTGCTTTGAAATCAATCGTGCTGATTTCTCGGCGTTCCCAAACATTTTGCTCATCCTCCGAACCTAGGGTTTTTCTGGTGAGTTTTCATGGATCCCTCCTTACGCTCTTCTCTTTTTAATCGGATGATGCAAGCTATGGAGCTTGGTTACAAATGCACTGCGGATAAAATCGAATCTCTAATTCGTAATTTTCGTCCGGATTCTCCGGTCCCAATTTCTGTTTATGTTCCATCTTCTGAGGATACTTTTATTCCTAACATCTCTCCTCCGTCTTCTAACAGTGATTCTCCAACAATGTAGAGATCTTCTAAACCAACAAGCAGTAAACGACGCGCCTCTAGGGCTCCCCGTGAGTCCCTGCTGGATGCGCAGACGACTGTCGACTCTAACGTTGAGGACCATCAAAGGGATAGGCTACATTTCTTGCTAGACCGTCCGTGTTCTTTTGATACGGAGGTTAATGTGGTTGGCGAGGACGAGCTCTGTAAATATAAGAGTTGTTTTGACATTCCAGACTCTGTGACTTTGATGTTACCCGGCGATCGAGCAGCATGGAATCCTCCCGAGAATGCGGTCGCCATCTATGGTGCCATGCTCAGCTGCGGAGTAACCCTTCCTCTTTAGCCTTTTATCGCGAGGTTTCTTGCGGAGGCTCGGATTGTACCGGCACAACTTGCTCCAAACAGCTACAGGATATTGATGTGCCTGTGCCTTATGTGGAAGTTGAAAGGTTATGGGCCCCTACACCCCGCGAGATCCGCCACTTTTATACTCTAAGGCAGGCGGGCAATGGTGGCACGTACTTCCTTCTCTCTTCGCCTGTGGAGAACTGGATCCTTGAGGGTGTGGCGAACCCTGGTCAAGTTGAGGTCTCCAGTGATGAGAAGAAGAAGGGTTTCATCTGGGGCTTCCCCACTTCAAATAAAAGGTGGAAAAACAGTTGGTTTTTCACCGATGGTGAGTGGGGTCGGGATGTGCTAGCTAGCAGTCGCCGTAATCTTTTGGCGAAGAAAGTTCCCAAGCATTTCACATCTCCTGAAGCCTGGTCGAAGGCAGCCCCTGCTTTGCTGGATAGGGAGATCTCTCACCTCGCCGCGGCGGCTGTCCTTCCTTTGGATTCAAGGGACAGATCCTTCCTCTTGGATGAGGAAAAAATGATTTCTCAGTAAATTTTCACACGCCTACCTGCAAGGCTTCCTCGCTGTACGTCTTTATCCGTTCCTTCTTTTGTTTTACTGTTTCGTTTTATTCTGTTAGTTGACACTTGGTTTATTTCTCTTACAGTGTGTGACTTTGACACCGTTTGCGACTTGCAAGCCCGGGCGGTGAAGAATTCCAAGGCTGCTAGCAAAAGGCATGCTGCTGGTTTAGCTAAGGAGGGAATTGTTGGCCCGGATGGTGATGATCCCTCCGACGGCGAGGACGCTGGTGATGTTACCAGGGGAGAGGTTGAATCCGGGCAGCCCCCTATGCGTGCAGAGGTTGCTGCGAATATTCCTGTTGCTGCTGCTGCTGCGACTACCTTCAGTCGTAAGGGTAAGGATAAAGTTGGTGTTTCAGGAGGGGTCAGTGACATCCCTTTTTTTGACGCGGATGTCCCTGAGACTCCTCTTGATCCTGCGAGTGACCTGGCCCCCAGAGCTGGTAGAAGTAAGCGCCCAGCTGGGAGTTCACCTGATCATGCTGCTAGACCTCCCAAGCGGGCATCAAGGGTGGTGCAGTATGTTGTTTCTTTAGACGAGGAAGGTGCTAAGGAGCCAGCTGTCCCCGAGACCCCTTCTACCCAACCGGCTGTTCGCGAGGGGCCTGCTAAAGCGGATAATGTAGTGGCGCCTCCCTCTGAGGAGGTTAATGAACCGACTATCCCTACTTCCATTTCTCCCCGAACAGCTTCTCCTTCAGTGGCCATGGGCGAGCCGAATGTCTCCTCAGATCAGCCTAGGCCGTCTGGTCAACCAGAATCGATTGATCGGCCAGGCCCATCGAAGCAGCCTGGGACCTCTGCTTCTGGTTCGGGTTTTACCCATGAAGCCTCTCCTGCAGGACCAGTTGAAGCCGATGAAGGGAACGTGTCCCTTTTTGATTTTTCGGCTACTGAAATCTGCTCCCACCTGGTTAATAATGATATTTACATTGGTGAAGGTTGGCAGCATGTTAAAGGCAAGTCCTGCAATAGGAAGATGGAATTCTTCTTCAATTGCCACTCGTTGGTAAGCTTCTCGCCACACGTTTCTATGTCCTTTTAATATATACTTCCTAATTCGGCTATTTCTTTTTTCAGATGATGTTTGAGTTGGGTGAGAACTACAAGTGTGGGCTCAAAGCTTCCCGTGAGATTAAACACTTGCGTGAGTAGGCTTCTGTTTTGGCGGCTGAAAAGCTCTCTACTGAAGAATCCCATGCTCAATAGCTCGCTCAATTAAGAGAATCCTCTGATGGTCACCTATCTGCTCAGCTAGCTGCCGAGGATAAACTATCTGCTGCTGAGGAGGAGATTCACTCGCTGAAGAAGCTTTTGTCTACGAGTTAAGAGTCCTTCGCAGCACGTTTGAAGGCTGAGCGGGTGGCTGAGGAGGCTAAGGAAAAGGCTGAGCATGAGGCGGCAGACTTGCGCAACCAGTTGTCTTCTCGCGACCTCATCTTCGATAATTTGAAAGCTGTGCTGGAGGCTGAATCAGTTGATCGTTTCAAGAGATCCCGGGGCCTACGATGCGCTTTTGTTGCGCGAATTTGAAAAAGGCATTGCGCAAATTTGAAAAAGGCATGAGGCAGGCGAAAAAATTCTTTACCATGAAGGATCATTCTAATGAGAAAGCTCTAAGGCGTTTCGACAGGTCCCTCCAATAGCACATGGCCAGTGGCGTGGGCTCGATTAAAGAGCAAATAAAACGATGGAAAGCCCACTGCCGTTATAACAGGACTGAACCTCATCCTATGCATTTAGAAATCCCCAGCAAGCGTGCCTTCAATACTTACTATTCAGGTCAGAAGGGCAGCTTTTCTGGCTATGGTGCTGAGCCTGACTTGGGTCCTGTTACCGGAAGGGATTATGAGCCTTTCATGCCAATAAAGGATGAGGAAGTCATCTGGCCTTCGGAGGAGGAGATTGAAGATGAGGAAGACAATGAGGGCCCTCCTGCAGCTGGTTGAGTTTTGGATCTTTTCTACAGTCTAGGACTGTAAATTTTTATTTCTTTTGCTCCTTCATTTGTAAATGATACAAGGTTATAAATTCTTTTGTTTTGTTGTTCAGCTGCCTTTGCTGAGTTTTCGGATTTACTTAGTTTTTCACCAAGTTTTTTAGCATATTTTATAGCTCTATTCAGTTGCCATTGCTGCATTTTGGTGTACTCAGTGTTTGTCAGGACGTATCCGACCATGCACCAAGTTTTTAACATGTTATTTGTTTGTTCAGCTGCCATTGCTGAGTTTCGGCATCTTATTGGGACGTCTCCCCCTTGCTTTACTTTGTGTTTAGCTGGCTTTCTCACCTATGGGGATTCTATTTTCTCATAATGGCGACTCCCAATTTTTATAACTTGGGATTTTATCTCTCGCCAGTTCTTGTTGCTGCGAGCATGAAACTTGCTTTTTTGTGATGGTAGTAATGTACGATGGCGAATGTCTTTTTGTGACTGGCGAGTGAAACCGCTCATTCTCAGTAATAAATTACTCTTTATTGAATGCTTCCTGCAACTTTTGTTAACATAGTCATAAAGAAAATGCTAAAACGAAAACTGTTCTAAGAAAAAATAAAAAGCTCATAAAAACTCTAAACTTGACCCTCAAGTTAAGGATAATATATCTTCAAGTACTGCGCATTGCATGGACGGGGTAGTTCGCTAAAACCCTCTCGAGTAATGCGATATGCCCCGTGGCCAGCTATGCCTGTAATTTGATAAGGCCCTTCCCATTTGTCTGCGAGTGATCCTGCATCTTTATCCCTTGTTCCTCGATTCACCCTTTTCAGCACTAAGTCGCCAAGCGAGAACCTTCTTTCATGCACATGTGAGTTGTAATATCTGGCTACCCTCTGTTGGTACACAGTATTCCTTATTTGTTCGCGCTCTCTTCTTTCTTCTAATTCGTCCAGACCGCATTTTAGCATATCAATGTTGAGTTCTGGTTGAAAGAGTTGTACCCTTGGTGAAGAGAAAGATGTTTCCACGGGAATGACAGCTTCAGCTCCATATGGGGTTTCACCTATTGAACCCCTTTCTGTGGTTCGATATGCCCAGAGTACCTGTGGTAATTTATCCGCCCAGCTGCCCTTTTTCGCTGCCAATTTAGCTTTCAGGTTGTGTTTTATGATTTTGTTCACTGCTTCAGTCTGGCCATTCGTCTGTGGATGTGCTGGGGATACGTAGTAGTTGTTAATGACGTACTTGTCACACAGCTCCCTGAATTTTTTACCATCAAATAGGGTCCCATTATCCGTGATGATGGTGTTTGGTATCTCGAATCTGTACATGATATTTTTCTTTACAAAGCTTATAGTGTTTGCTTCTGTTATATGCACCAATGGTTCGGCTTCTACCCACTTCGTAAAATAATCCACGGCTACTATGGCGTGCTTTGCTCCTCCAGTTGCTGTTGGCATCAGGCCGATCAAGTCAATTCCCCACATGGTGAATGGCCAAGGCGAGGTAATACTTTGCAGAAGTTCAGGTGGTTGACGGATGTTATTGGCAATTTTTTGACACGCCTCACATCTCGCTGCCACTCTTTTGGCGTCGGCGAATAGTGTTGGCCAGTAAAAACCTTGCCTTAATGTTTTGAGCTAGGCTGACACCCCCAGCGTGGTTCCCACAATTTCCACTATGTATGCTTCTCAGGATACCTTCTGCTTCTTCAGGTCCGACACATCTCTGCAGTGCCCTTGAATACCCCCTTTTGTACAATTCTGCATTGAGTACTGAATACCTTGTAGCTCTGTATTTCAACCGTTTTGCCTCTATTGGGTCACTTGGGAGTACATCATTGACGAGATATTCTCTGATTGGTGTGATCCAGCTGTTCCTCTCGCCAAAGACTGCCCCCACTTCTTTTGATTTGACTATACTCTGCTGCAATAGGCGGATCATGGATATACTTTTGGGCCAGATGTTGATTGTGGCAGATGCTAATTTGGCCAAGGCATCAGCTTGCTCATTTTCTTCTCTGGGGACGTGAACAATTCTGTATTCTTTAAATCTTTCTAACAGTTCCTTTGCTAATTCCAGGTAGGTGATCATGCTTTCATCTCTCGCCCGGTATTCATCTAGCACCTGATTGACAACGACTTGAGAGTCTCTGAAGATTTCTACCTCATCTGCCCCTAAGACTGTGCAAACTTTTAAACCTGCTATGAGTGCCTCGTATTCAGCTTGATTGTTAGTAGCTTTGAAGTCAAAACGCAAGGCACATTCGACTGAATCTCTTTCCGGGGTTGACACTACTACCCCTGCCCCGCTGCCATGCGTGTTTGACGAGCCGTCATCGTGGAGTTGCCATTTGAATATTTTCTTATTTTGCTCCACCATCATTCTCGCCACCTCTATGCTTGGCTCGGTGAACTCTGCTACAAAGTCTGCCACTGCTTGTGCTTTAATTGCTGTCCTTGGGAGATACTCTACATCGAATTCACTTAATTCGATCGCCCACTTTGTTAATCGACCAGATACTTCTGGTTTCTGCAGGATTAATTTCAGTGGGCAGTTGGTGTATACCCCGATTTTATGAGCCTGGAAATATGGTCTTAGCTTCCTTGCTGCTGTTATTAGAGCGAGTGCCATTTTTTCAGCCGGCGAGTACCTTGTTTCGGCTGGTAACAGTGCTTTGCTGGTGTAGTATATTGGCTTCTGGATCTCATCTTCCTGTCTTACTAGTACGGAACTTGTGGCTGCTTCAGAGACGGACAAGTACATGTACAATGTTTCTCCTGTTTCTGGTTTTAATAGCAGCGGTGCCTGTCCAAGGTAATCTTTCAAGGCCTGGAAAGCTTTTTCGCAATCCTCATTCCACTCGACTCCCTTTCCTTTTTTTAGAGCTTTGAAAAATGGTAGGCATCGGTCTGTTGACTTGGCTATGAATCTGCTCAGTGATGCTAGGCACCCCGTGAGTTTTTGGACGTCCTTCAAAGTTCTTGGCGAGACCATTTTTGCTAGTGCTTGGATTTTTTCAGGGTTCACCTCTATTCCTCTTTGATGTACTTGATATCCGAGAAACCTCCCAGAAGGTACGCCGAATACACATTTTGATGGATTCAACTTCATTCCATACCTGACCAGCACATCGAATGTTTGCCTCATGTCATCTGTATGTCTATCTGCTGTGATGCTTTTTGTCAGCATATCGTCAACGTAAACCTCCATATTTCTCCCTATTTGCCTGGTGAACATTTTGTTGACCAAGCGCTGGTAAGTTGCTCCAGCGTTCTTCAGGCCGAATGGCATGACTGTGTAACAGTACAACCCCTGGTCTGTGGTGAACGCTGTCTTCTCCTCGTCTGGCTTATGCATCTTTATCTGGTTATATCCTGAATATGCATCCATGAAGCTCAACGTCTCATGTCCGGCTGTTGCATCGACTAACTGGTCAATCCTTGGTAGCGGGAAGCTATCAGGCCTTGTTCAGATCGGTGAAGTCGATGCACATCCTCCATTGATTGTTTTTCTTTTTCACTAGGACTACATTCGCCACCCATTCCGGGTACTTAACTTCTCTAATTGACCTTGCGGCGAGCAACTTTGATACCTCCTCTTTTATTGCTGCACTTTTTTTTGGGTTGAAGCTTCTCTTTTTCTGCATAACCGGTTTGCATTTTTCATTCACAGCCAGGTTGTGTGAAATCACGCTTCTATCAATCCCTGGCATGTCTTCGTGGCACCAAGCGAAAATCCCATTATATTCCTTCAACAAGCTTGTCACATCTCTCTTAACTCGTTCAGTCAGCCTTGCTCCGATCTTTACTGTTTTATCTGGTTCCGCTTCATCTAGAACAACTGACTCAGTTGGCTCTTCTTTTTCTCTGCTCGTTTTGTCCCTTGGGTCCAGTTCGAAGTTTTCTGGATTATCTTCCTGCACTTCCCTGTCTACCTCGAATATGCTTAAAGTTTCCATCCTTGCTTTATCTTTGAAGATTGATAGGTTGGCGCGGCGAGCCATCTCCTGTGACCTTTTCAATTCTTCGACACCAAATTCTGTAGGGAATTTTATTTTCAACGCATGGGTTGAAGTAACAGCTCGAGCTTTGTTAAGAAATGGTCGGCCAAGTAAAGCATTATACGACCAATTATGGATGTCAACTACGACAAAGTCCAACAGGATCGTTCGCCGGCATGGTGCTGTGCCAAATCTCATCGGCAGCTTCACAGTTCCTAACGATCTAACTTCTGCGCCACCGAATCCTTTTAATGGCACATGGAATGGTTCAAGATCTTTTCTGTCCAGCCGCAACTCATCATATACTCTGGCACTTAAAATATCAGTTGAACTCCCGTTGTCAATCATCACCCGAAGGACATCCCTATGGGCTATTTGAACTCCCACTACGCACTCCTTGAAGAGTTCTAGAAAAATTTTGAACTCAAAGGAAAATATCGAATTTTACAACAAAAAAAAAAATGGAAAATTTGAGCTATTGAATAATTCTAAAAGCGTTTTCCTAATCGAAGGCAAAATTAAAAAAAAATAAAAATAAAAAATAAAAAAAATACTAAAAACGGATATTCCTACTAAAAATTATTAAGATCTGAAAATACGACCTATTAAGAAAAATATTGAAAAACAAAGGCTGAAGGCCAAATCAACGGAATTTGGGAAAACTGCAATGCATCACAAGGTTTCCTGGGGTGAATAGTATATGACTCGTCAAGACTATTCCAACCATTTACCCCTTAATGCAAGCTTCCAAAAGTGTCCGGCATCATTTATATTACTATACAGTTCTTCCACTGTCTAGATGTATTTATTTTGTGTTTTTTTTAATAAATGTTTCTCATACCCATTTCTTATTTTTTATTTTTAACTATAAATTTGGGAATTGAGTTGGGATACGACTTGAACTCACAATTTTATTGACGTGGATGTGAGGAAGTTGTAGCGGGGCATACTATGTTGGGAATTGAACCGATGAACGTGGAAGCGACATGCCTAATATTCACATATAACAAATAACGTCTATAGCAGAAAATATAAGATGAGAGAAAATAAACCAATCACACACAAACACAAGATATACGTGGAAACCCTCAATCAAGGAAAAAACCACGGGTCGTCGAGACGACAAAATAAGTTTCACTATAAGATAAATTGTTACAACCATATACTCCAGGATTCTCTCTCTCACAACCCAAACCCCAAACAACCGAGCCTTATCGAGCTTCGAAGTTCACAACCAAGCTTACATCATAGCTCTCAGCTCATAACGCTCATCGGTCCTCCCCCGAATATCCCATAGGTCTCCCCTGAATTTTTCCCCCGGATCTCTCCTCTAGATCCCCAGATATTCCCTAGATCTCTCCTAGATATTCACATGGATCTCCTCCCGAGTCTCCCCACAAACATGCCTTGGGCCTCCCACCCCCAGATATCCTTTAGGGTCCCCTCCCGGATCTCCCCAGGGTCTCACTCCACGGATCCACCCACTCTCTGATATTACAGTTGTTTCTTTTTACTCCACACAAAACAACCTAGTTACAAGGTTCTATTTATACTAGTTACATGTAGTTTGAAACCAACAAGGAATCTTCTCCTACATGCACAAGTCTTCCTGGTCCACGTAAAGTCCTAATCCTTTTACGCTCAAGACTTTTCTGTTCCGCACAAAGAGAAACTCCTTTCCTTCAAGCACAAGAACTTCTAGAAGAAAACCTTTCCTTTTTTTCGTGCAACATTCCTGATCTCAGCAAAATACGCCATCACTACGGTCTGGGTCGCAATGTGCACCCCGCGCCCTACACCACAGAAAGTCACTGGAAATGACCGCTCAGAATACCGCGGTCTGCATCTCTTGCTTATGCCACGGTCTGCACCACACTAATCTGACCGTTCCCTGTGCCACGGTCCATACGCCTTGCTCGCGCCATGGTTCCTTCTAGAATCTGATTCTTCAATTCTTCTTCGGTCTTCAAGCTTTCCTCAAACACCATCTCCAACTTCCAAACGTTTTCCCACGTCTTCAGAAAGTTTCACATCAGTTGAGTCTCGTTTGGTTCACATTTAGTTCACATTGAGTTCACTTGAGAATACGAACCAAAACCAAACATACTCAACTTTTGTCAAATGTTTCTCGTACTGCAACTTTGTGAAAAACAAAAATAATAGTAATAGAAAAAAGAAAAGTGTACCACTGTCTACTCCATGAATTTAATCTTGTTTGGTCATATAGTAATACATTGCAAAAACAGGGAAGAAAAATGGAAGTAGCCTAAGGCATATTTATCTTGACAATTAGGGGCCGTTTGGTAACGTTTTCGTTTTTCAGTTTTTATTTTCTTGTAATCTGAAGTTTTTGAAAAACTGATTTTTGGATTTTTTGAATTCGAAAACACGTTTGGTAGAAATGGTTGAAAACGATATTCGGAGAATCAAAACATAAAAAACGTGTTTAGTATAATATTTTTAAAATCATTTTTAAAAGATTAATATTATAAATAATGAAAAAGTGATATTAAAATAATTAAACATTAAAACTAAAAAAAATTAAAATTAAATAATAAATAAATTTAATTTTCATCATCAAACCTATTGAAATCATCATCATCTTTTTGATATAGATCCATGAAGATCCAAAAGATGGATTTGGTTTGAGTAAATTTTATTGCTAAAAAAAAGTTTTTAAGAATACTGAAAACAACAAATTGTTGTTCTCAGAGTTCTCAATTTTTTGTTCTTTAAAACTGAAAACTGTTCTCAATGTTTTATAAAACAGTTTTTTGAAATCATCCTACCAAACGGGTTTTTCCTGTTTTTGTGACTCAGAAAACAAAAAACAGTTTCTGAAAACGTTAACAAACACGCCCTTAGTTTCTCTATATTAATTGATATAAAAATTTCCTAGTGTTTTCTCATTTCAGAACTTTGAATATAGATTTGACTGACTTACCTCCTCGGCTATAGATCCAGTCTAAAAGAAATCGATAGGCATGCTTACCTCACTACAAGAAAATACTAGGTTTATTGACAGTTTTAAAAACTGTCAACAATGCTAATGTCAAGAAAAGTCTTGACAGTTTTTTTTTTTTTTTTTTTTTTTTTTTGACAATTTTTAACTGTCAAGAAATGTTTGTAATATATTTATAATATTTAACTAAAAAATGTCATTATTAATAATTATAATATTTAATTAAATAACATTTTTTATATTTATACACCACCTCCCCCGCCGACGGACCATCCCCTAACACCGCCGATGTTGTCTGGCCCTGCCCACATCGGATAATAATGACAATTAACTTGAGACCTCAAGTCAAAAGTGATAAGTCTTTACCACTTGACTGCAACATTTGATGTGTTAACAATTGAACAATAAAAAATAAAATTATAAAAAATAAAAATAAAAATAAAAACCTTGTTAGATAAATTTAAATTTATTCTACTAATCAAAATTCTAATTTCAGACATATATTAAAAAGTATTTATTGAAACTTTTAATAAAATTATATTTTTTAAAACATATAGAGTTGAGTTATTGGTCAATACTCTATGGTCACGTTTGGTTACAAGGTGAAATGGTAATCGGAATGGTAATGAGAATGAAAATGAGAATGAGAATGGAAAGAAAAGGAAAACTAAGTTTTTTGTTTGGTTTGAACTTTAGAATTAATCTTTAAATCAGTAATATTTTGTTTGATTAACAACGAAATGGAATGGAGTTAACTGTATTTTGACCAAAATACCTTTAATTATAAAACACTTATAATAACATGATATATTATGGATAATAATAATAAAATATAAAAGTATATTATAAATATAATTATATATTATTTAATATAATAATATATTATATATATAATATATAATATATAATACATATATATTATATACAATACATATAATAATATATATATCTATATTATATAATATAAATATAAATATAAATAATATATATAATTTATAATATATAAATTATATTATACAATATATATAATAATATATTTATATAATATAAATATATAAACTATATTATTTAATATATTAATATAATATATATATATAATAATATAATATAATATATATATATATTATATAATACATATAATACATATAATAATAATAATATATATATATATATATATTATATAACATATATATATATATAATAATATATTTATATATTATAAATATAATAATATAATATATATATAATACGTATAATATATATATATATAATATTTATATAACATAATATAATATATATATATTATATTATATATAATAATATAATATATATATAATAGTATAATATATCTAATATATATATATATATATATATATATATTATATATGTTTATATATCGTTATATATATTATAATAATATAATATATAATAATAATATATTTAATATATATAATAATATAATATATAGTACATATATATATAATATATATTTATATATCATTAATATAATATATAATAATGATATATTATTTTTGGAAAGGAGGGCATTTTTGGAATGGAGTTAGGGCATATGAGGGTATTTATGGAATATAAATTTTAGTTTGGAATGTAAGGGCATTCCATTGGTTTTTGGATGGAATGCCCATTCTACCAAAATACCAAAATGGTGGAATCACCATTCCATTGCATTTTAACAAACCAAATGAATGGAATGACTTTCTTTTCATTCAATTCCATCCAACCAAACATGGCCTATAGGAGACTCATGACATCAATTGTAATATGCATGATTTGGAATACAACTCTCACTACATGGGAGATATTTCTTAACATGCATCTTGTAATTTAATAAACAAATGTAAGACTCAGATTACTAATTTATATGAGTAATTGAATTATTATAATGTGTCTCTTACTATGAAACAAGAGGGTGCAAAACAAATAAACAATTTTTTAAAAATTTATTTTTTTGAATTTTTTAAAAGTAAATGATTTAAAAGTAAATTTATTAAATTTAAAATTTTACTTATCCAATATCGGTTTGCCCAAAAACTGATATTTTATCTTAAAATAAATCCATATCGAGATTTTGTTTTGTGTTGAAAATAGGAAATAAAAGTTTTTAAAAAATATTAAAGATAAATAAAAAATTTGAAAAAATTGTCAAGAAAAACAGTTTTTCTTGACAGTTCTTAAAAACTGTCAATAACTTGCAATTCTTGACAGTTTTTAAAACTGTCAAGAAAAAACTGTCAACAAAGACAGTTTTTTTTTTGTAGTGCCCCTATCTATAATACTATTACCATTTTACTTAAAGCAGTTCCATAGATCAAAATTGTTTTCTCATATACAAAACTTCTTGTGGAGATGATGGTCTCTCTTTCTTATAAACAAGTGTAGTGCTGCAAGAGTTTTTCTTCTTATTATTCACTTGTCTTTAGCCAGTTAAGTCCTAACACCGATCAAAAAATTTCATTAAAGGAAGAGTACCATAGTGTAAAGAGACAATTGCGTGTTATATATATAATTAGAAAAAGTTTTTTATCCAACTAATAATAATATTTAAAACCAAAAACCAAAAACAAAAACAAAAAAACAAAAAAACAAAAAACAAGATGAAGTTAGCCCGGTGGTTTTCCCCTCACACCTACAACAAGTCGCGGTTTCAATTCTATCCCTCTCCCCAAATCCCTAATTATTGTAATGTTTCAAAATTATTTATATCCTTTTGAAAAAGATTAAAATTGGCAGGCCGGGATAATTAATTAGTTCATATGAATACCTGCTCACAACCCAGGAAGAAAACTCACATCATACATACTTGTAAAACACATATAATATTACTCGAAACGTTGAAAGGGAGTACACACCACTCAATCCAAGAGAGAATGTGCAATAGCAATTAGTATATTATGTTGGCTTCAGACAGATGTTAACAGGGTTGGTGAAATTTGATGAAACTGTCAAATTAAGAAACTCAGCTCGTTGATCTTTCTTGTTCTTGAATAAAGCAAGCTTTACTCACCATGTTCAGATGCAGGGTTTTGCATGTGATTAGGGCAAGCTAACGTCGTGGTCGGTGGAATTTTTATGTTGAAATACATATAACAGATTGAATGTTTTAATCCTTCCGTGATTTTACATTTCCAGCAAAGCCTGTGATGATTCACTCTTTTATTTTATATTTTTCTGGTCTAGTATTCACAATTACATGATGGAACAGTTCAGAGACAGGATTCCTGTTTGTGAAAGAAATTTGCCTTTTTCCATTGAGAGGTATGAGCATGAAATTCTGCTAACTTTGAAGAGCCACACATCAATATGTTATTGACATAAAACTAGATACATAATGTCTGCCAAAGATTAATCAGAAAAGCATCCACGTTTGCTGCAACATCTACAAGAAAACAAGTAAATTCTCAATGTATTTGGTTAGCAGTCAGCCCTCCAGTGTCCAGCTATTATATATTGATGCCAAATTGCCAATTTGAGTTTTGAGCCAGAAATAATGAGAAATGAAATCTCTTACACTTCATACCAAAAAAGACAACAAATTTCAAACGACTCGGTCAAATCAGGTAAGCTTTTTTATTTTTATTTGCGATCAAATTTGGGACCACAATTTTGTTGAGAATTGTAGTTACCACTAGGGTATACATGTGACCTGATCAAGTAAAAAATTGTTATGGTTCTGTCCGAGGTTTTCAGATCTGATCGTATGTGATGCTTTTCATTCTAAGTCAGTTCGATTTTAAAAAAACAATAATAAAAAAACAATTGTTCAACTTGATCTAAATTTTAAAATAATATTCCAAGAATAATACTATACAACCCAGATAATGTGACAAGTGAGTTGTCATTACACTACAAAGACAGTTTTTTCTTGACAGTTCTCAAAAACTGTCAAAAATTGCAAGTTGTTGACAGTTTTTGAGAACTATCAAGAAAAAACTGTCAAGAAAGATAGTTTTCTTAACAGTTCTCAAAAACTGTCAGGAACTGCAAAACTTGCAGTTCTTGACAGTTTTTTCAAAATTTTTATTTATCTTTAATAAAAAAATTTAAACTTTTACTTCCTATTTTCAACACCAAACAAAATACCGATATGGATTTATTTTACAATAAGATATCGGTTTTTGGGCAAACCGATATTGGATAAGTAAAATTTTAAATTTAAATCATTTACTTTTAAAAAACTCAAAAAAATAATTTTAAAAAAATTGTTTATTTATTTTGCACCCTCTTGTTTCATACTAAGAAACACGTTAATAATTCAATTACTCATATAAATTAGTAATCTGAGTCTTACATTTGTTCATTAAATTACAAGATACATGTTGAGAAATATCTCCCCTCTAGTGAGAGTTGTATTCCAAATCATGCTTATTACAATTGATGTCACGAGTCTCCTATAGGGCATGTTTGGTTGGATGGAATGGAATGGAAAGAAAGTCATTCCATTCATTTAGTTTGTTAAAATGCAATGGAATGGTGATTCCATTGGAATGGGGATTCCACCATTTTGGTGGAATGGGCATTCCATCCAAAAACCAATGGAATGCCCTTCCATTCCAAACTAAAATTTATATTCCATAAATACCCTCATATGCCCCAACTCCATTCCAAAAATACCCTCCTTTCAAAAAATAATATATTATTATTATACATTATATTAATGACATATAAATATATATTTTATATATATGTACTATATATTATATTATTATATATTTATATATTTATATATATATATGTATGTATGTATTATATGTATAATATATAATCAGTCTTTCTATTATCAGTTCGAACTGACAAAAGATATATCAGTTCCTTGCATGTGAGCCATTGAATTTAAAAGATGCTTTGACAAGCGCATGCAGCCAAGTCAAAGTATTTAAATCCAATGGCCCACATGCAAGGAACTGATATATCTTTTGTCAATTCGAACTGATAATAGAAAAATTGAATAATATATATATATATATATATATATATATATATATATATATGTATTATATATATTATTATTATATATTTATATATTTATATTATATGTATCATATAATATATATATATATATATATATATATATGTATTATGTATTATATATATTCAGTCTTTCTATTATCAGTTCGAACTGACAAAAGTTATATCAATTCCTTGTATGTGGGCCACTGGATTTAAATACTTTGACTGACAAGTGCATACAGCCAAGTCAAAGTATTTAAATCCAGTGGCCCACATGCAAGGAACTGATATAACTTTTGTCAGTTCGAACTGATAATAGAATTTATGTATATATATTATATTATTATATATATTATATAAGTATATTATTATATATATAATATAATATAATATATATATTATTATTATATATAATATTATATATATATATATATATATATATATATATATATTAGTCTTTCTACTATCAGTTCGTCCTGATATAAAAGATATCAGGATGAAGAATATGAACCATAGATTATAGAGAAGTTTTGACAAGTGCATACATTTTGAGTCAAAATATATAAATCTAATAGTCCACATTCTTCGTCCTGAAATATTTTATATCAGGACGAACTGACGATAGAAAAATTGATATATATATATATATATATATATATTATATGTATTATATGTATTATATATTATATATATATATATATATATATAATATTATTTAATATAATAATATATATATATATAATATATAATATATAATACATATATTATATATAATAAATATACAATATATATAATAATATATATATATATAATATATATTATTTAATATATTAATATATATATATATATATATAAAATATACTTTTATATTTTATTATTATTATCCATAATATATCATGTTATTATGAATGTTTTATAATTAGAGGTATTTTGATCAAAATACAGTTAACTTCATTCTATTCCGTTGTTAACCGAACAAAATAATACTGATTCATAGACTAATTCTAAAGTTTCAACCAAATAAAAAACTTAGTTTTCCTTTCCTTTCCATTCTCATTCTCATTCCCATTACCATTCCGATTACCATTCTACCATGTAACCAAACGTGACCATAGAGTATAGACCAATAACTCGACTATATATGTTTTAAAAAACATAATTTTATTAAAAGTTTCAATAAATATTTTTTAATATATGTCTGTCGTAGAAATTAGAATTTTGATTAGTTGAATAAATTTAATTTATCTAACAAGTTTTTTTTTTTTTTTTCTAACAACTCATATAGGTTATATAAAAACATTGTTCAGTTAACAAATCAACTCTTGTAGTCAAGTGGTAAAGACTTACAATTTTTGACTTGAGGTCTCAAGTTTAATTCCTAATAATCATTATAATCAGAAGTGGGCAGGGGAGGTGGCGGCGGGTGGCCGGTCGGCGGTGACGGCGGGGGGTTGTCGGTTGGCGGCGACAGAGGTAGTGTATAAATATAAAAAAAAAAATTATTTAATTAAATATTAAATAATGACAATTTTTAATTAAATATTGTAAAACTACTGTCAAGAAATAACTGTCATAAAAAAATAAAATAAAAAATAAAATAAAAAGTTAGAAAAACTGTCAAGAATGTTAGTATTTTCTTGTAGTGTTACCGCACAAATTATGAGATGATGTAGTTAATGAATAAACCACTTGGGACATCATTTGAGTTAGTTTTTGGACTAATGTTTTGGGTTGTCTAGCATTAGTGATATTCCTAAAACTAAGAACAAGAAAACATAATTGTCTCATGCATGAACTTGTAGACATTGTTTGTTTTGAAATATTTGACTTATATAATAAATTAAATTAGCATCTTATGATATCAACGGAGCATTCTTTGAAATAAAGTTCATGAGAATTGTCAAAAATAACCATTAAAAATATATAAAATTTATTTTTAAACACATACGAAAGTTTAACTATTAATAAACACATTTTAAAATATAGGTTCAAACCATAACCAAAATTACAAAATTATCCCAATAATTTTTTATTTTATTTTTTTGCGGAAAACATGAAACTTTAGAGAAAAATGTGAAAAATAAGTGAAACCATAGAGAAAAAAGTGAAACCTGGGAAAAACAAATATGAAAAACGTGAAACCTTAGAGAAAAACATGAAACTTGGAGGAAAAAAATGTGAAACCTTGGTTTTTTAATAATTTAAAAAAAAAAAAAAAAAAAGATCATTACTGACACCTCCCTCTAAAAACCTTATTTTTAATTTTTTTATAAGAAAATTACTGAAACACCCCTTGAGAAGGGTTTTAACTTTCTTTTTTCTTCATCTTCTCCAAATCGACAATGCCACCTACATAGGCTGCCCCAACTGCATTGTTGTCGTGCCTAGCTAGGCAGCACTTGTCCCGGCAGCGCTGTTTCCAACGAAGGCAGCACCAATGTGAGATGAGAGAGAGACCAGAGGAAATGAGGATAGAGAAAATAGGGGAGAGAAAAAAGGAGAGAGGGTTTGGGGAGTGTTTTATTTGGGGGTATTTTGATAATTGCTTAAAAACAAGATTGTAAACGGTTAAATTTCCGTGCTTGATTAAAAACAAATAGTTAATGTTTCTATGGGATAATTTTGATATTTTCACGTAATGTTCTTTTAAGAGATAAACATTTGAATTAGAAAAGACAACTAACAAATATGTCCCGAACATTTTTATAATTGTTTGGGTCCTAATTGGTTCCTCTAATTAACTGAACCTACTAAATTTAAGGGTAAAATTACATGTTTAACATAAAACTTAATAAATTAACACGCGTAAAATCTAATAAATTGACAGGTTGTTCCTTTTTTATTATACGTATGTAACCTTTTTTTTTTTTTTTTTTTTTTTTTTTAAGCTGTATACAACTGTAACTTAAGAAAAAAAAATAACCATTAATTATATTAGAATATAATTTTTAGAAAATTAAGAAAAAAAATCAAAAATTTAGAAATAAAAACAAAACTGTTGATGGTGGGCCCCGTAGCGGGGGTTATTGCGGCTTTCTTAGAGCATCTCCAATGCAAGAATAGCTTGTGAAAATAAGAGATTCCACATAGGATAAATAGACTGTCTATTAAAAAAGGTATCATAGCTGTGCATATTCAACCTCAAACTGATGTGGTAAAAAAAAATTAGACATTATCAACATAACCGTCTACTTTCAGACAGCCTATTGCACAGCTGTTTTTTCGGTTGACTCAACAAGTATTTAAAATTAACATTAATTTTTCATCTATTTTTAATAAGGAAATAATATAAAAAAGAAAAAAGGGAAAAAAAATCTGACATGTCATTAAAAATAATTGTATTTTAAACAAAGCATTGGAGACCAAATTTTGAGTTGATTGTCTATCAAGTCTATCTTTATGCCACATAGAAATTAAGCAAGTCTCTTGACATTGTTGCCATATCAACGATATTTGGTATGCAAGTCACTTTTACATTAGCGATGCTCTTAGGAGGCAGCCTCCTCCTTGACCGAGACTGTGATCGTGGAAATGGTTGTGGGCTCCTCCATGAACCAGATCATGGAGAAGTCTCCATGATTTGGATTATGGATTATAGAAGCTTCTCTCTGTTTCTCAATTTTGCTCTCACAATAACACCTTTATTGAATTTTTCCCTGATTTCTTTCATATCAATGGTCTAACTACGGGGGCATCCTTGGTGCGAGGTCAGAGTAGAGGAAATGTGTATAAGTGGCCAACTTCAGTGATCAGACGATCTTCTTCACCACGACACTCAGCCATCACGACAACCATGTCAAGCTCTCCATCTCCACCTGTTAGCCCCTGGTATAGTCGTCTTGGTCACCCGTCCTCTAAAATCCTCCATCAAATTGTCGCTTCTCATAAAATATGGTTATCTAAGTCTAGCTCCTTTTCTAATTATTGAAATGTATATTTATGTAATAAAAGCCACAAACTTCCATTTGGTGTTTCTCACTGAATTGTTCTAGACCTCTAGAAATTCTTTTTATAGATGTTTGGGGACTGGTGATAGTATCCATTTCTACAATTGGTGTAGCCCTCATTTCCTATTGTTTTCGCTCGTTTCTCCGGTATTATTATTATTTAATATGTTTTGTGAGCTTACTGTAGGTAAAAAAACATAAATAAGGTGTTAGAGCTTAATTGAAGAGTTTTGAAGGATAAAGGGGCTTAAATTATAAAGGCTCGTGCAAAACACCCAACTTTCGGGGGTTATATCTCCCTCCTCAAATTAAACCACGTTCAGATCCACATATATTCTGAAAGCCTCAGATGTATAATTTCCAATGGTTTTTACGGATTATGATTCCATGGTTTCTAAAAGAATATATGGCCATTTTAGTAATTGGTGTGCAGAGTTAAAACTCTTGTCCAGAGGGAAAAGCTACCTAGGAAGCTAAGTCGCTTCCAAGTCACTTTTTGCTCTGTCAAAACTCAAATTTCTCTAGACAACAAAACGACCTAAAATGTGACCTCAAATCAGGTCTCTTTTCAAGTCACTTTTTACCTAGAATCCAGAAAATTATCCATTTGCCCTTGCCTTATCTTCTTCTCATATATAAACCTTCCTTATTTTCAAATAAAAATGACCACTCTCTACCCAAAAATACTCACCAAGACTCCATCTTTACTTCTCTCTCATACATCACCAACCCACTTACCAAAAACTACCAAGATTCCACCTTTCCATAATATCCAACACATCCACCACATCTATTCACCAGATCCATCATCATCTCATATTTTCAGGCAAATGGAGTTGAAGAAGGATTGAAAGAGAAGAAGATTCAAAGAAGAAGAGGAAGTTCTCCATATAGTTTTCTCTAAAACTCTTCTCTTTTATTTTTATTGTAGATCCATGTATTTACTTTCATAAATATGTTGTATGGCTCTATCTTGTAACATGAAAAATCTTTTACTAAGGCTTGATGAAACCAAACCCTTAAATTTATAAATAAAGACCATTGAATCTATCCATGTATGCTTGTGTTTTGTATGGATGTTTTTGAATGCGTGATGCATTCACTAGATTGATCATCTAGTGAATGATTTATGTTGGTGTGCTATGAACTGAGGGGTAACAAACTCAACATGCTTGATGAAATGTCCACTATATATGACTAGACTAGTAAGGTAGAGATATACGAGGCTAGCATATAGGACTCTTTTGTGTGTGTGTGTGTGCGGGCCAAAGTTCTTAAATGAATTCATGCATATAGTCTAGGGTCATCGAGAGATAGACTTTGGGTATGTTTGGGTGTGATTTATATAACTCGAGGGAGAGTAGAGATTATCGTAAGGTGCACGAGTCTACAATTCACATTTATACACATTTTGTATTTAGGTTAGTCTAGAGCTTAAATAGGAGAGGGTGAGGTGGATTCTAGTCTTAGCATATTTCATCATAATGTTACATTGATTTCACTGTTTGTTCTTAATTCACAATTTTAGCTTAAAGTTGCTTGAGTAGTATAAACTAGATTAATTGTAGGATTTAAAACTAGCATTTTTCCTTAATCATTGCTCAAATAGTAAGCTTGCCGATAAAAGCCAATACTCAACAAAACTCAATCCTCGTGGGAACGAACTTCACTTATTATTGTACTACCCCCACGGCCTCGTACTATTGCAAGCGCCCATTTTTAAGGTGGTCAACTGTTGTTGACGGTGATTTTTCGTAGTCAATCAGTCAACAGTTTATCTCAGCAAAAAACCTGTAACTATGAACGAAATAATATGAATGAAAGATTTAATGATGAAAGACACAAAATACATGGTAAAACTCCGATAATCGCATAAACATCCACGGGTTATTGCCTTAGCAACGTAGTCAAATTCACTATGATTCTTGCAAAAATACACACTCTGGTCTCTCTCGCTAATTCTCACGTACCCCTCTCTTTATGTCTTGTCGGGGTATTTAAACATGATGATATTAGGGTTTGTAGGTTCCACTAGGGTTTGGTGTTGTGGTCCACAAGTTACGGGTGGCTATCAAGTCCTTTTAGGACTTGTTTTCCTATTTAATATTTGCAACGTGCTTTAATTCAACTAGATCCAAATCTAGGCAGGACTCTAATTTCCTTATGCGCGGAGAACTTGACTGTTTCCTTTTCGGACTCTGGGTAGCCGTACCATAGTTACTTTGGAGTTACCGGTTGTTGATTCTACCTTTGTGCCTAAAAAGAGAATATTTGTAGCCTATCTTCTTTGTTGGGTACCAAGTATGTCCGAGCAGGTTTTATTGCCCGAGTAGACTCACTCGGCTCTGATCGGGTTTGCCTTAGTTGACGCTGAGTAAATCATCCTCTAGGAGGTTTTGTTCCCTAAGTTGACTTCTTTTGATTTTCTGCTTACGTGGCTATGCTGACCTTCTCGTTATAATGACGTGTCCTCTATGACGATTTTTACCTATAACAATACCCCCTTAAATAATTGAGCCGAATGGATTGGGTTTGGTCCATTCGGCAAAAATATTTAACCTTCGCTTGATTCTTTATTTACGGCTTGTTCTTGTTCATCGTTTTCCTCATTAATGTGGAGTTCCATCATCCTCGTTTTAATTCGAATCATTAAATGACGTGTCTTAATTGTGTCCGCACACATTCGATTCACCCCTCAATCAAAAATCTGTTGATGTGACGTTTTGGCCTTCTGACGGCTCGAAGCCCTCTTTTGCTGCCACTTGTCTTTCTGTGGTTGGCCGTGTTAGATGGCATTTATGGGACGCGACCTTTCTGCTTCCCTGTACATCGCCCATGTCACAACCCACTTCTTTTGGTTTCCCACTTCTCCATTCATCCACTCTAGGGTTTCGAATTTTGAACCTGACATCTTGCCTATATAACTTCGTGTTTGAGAGAAATTCCTCATTTTCTCTCACTTTCTTGTCTTCTGCTATTTCTTTCTTCGTCTTTGAGAGAAACGATTTCTAGCACAGATTTTCTGGGGAACTCTGTTGGAACTGTAAACTCGACTCTTCGGTTCGCTTTAAGTTTGGACGTCTCTTGGTCTTGTTTCACCTAAAGGCTCAAGATTCTCAACCCCCAAATCTTTGATTAAAGGCCTTTTTCTGCAGCTCGTGTTCCCCACTCCAGCTATCTGGTATCTCAAGGTTAGTTCTCATGGATTTCGAAGCTAGACATCGTCTTTTTACTATTGGAATGACCGCCATTGAGCGAAATGATACTCTTACTGCTATGTTTGTTGACAGGTTACTAGGAGACCCTCTTTTCGATCAACCTCACTTCTTGAACGCTGACGTTTCAGGGCTCTTCCGCGAAGTTCCTACTACTTCTGAAGTTCCCCTTGCTTCTAAAGTTCCTCCTGTTTCTGATTCTTCAAACTCTGAATCTTATCAATCTAAGGTTCGGTCTGATTCTTCTGTTTCTGCTCATGGTGATACTCGCCCATGGAAACGAATGGGAAAATTACAGAGCAAGCACAAGGTGTATAAGGACTCCCACTCTCGAGAGAGTCGTATTGGTCCTCAGAGACTACACGAGAGCGATGTGGAGGAAGAGCATAGGGCAGCCAGCATCGTTTTCTCTTCTGAGCGGGTATGCGCCTATGATATTGAGCCGAATGTGGTCGGTCCCGAGGAAATCTGTAAATATGAAAGTCGATTTGACTTGGACAATGACCTCGTTACTCTGAGCCCTACCGATGGTCATGCTGCATAGAACCCCCCGCCGAGCATGGTAGCAATTTGTGGGGCAATGCTCACTTGTGGTGTAACACTTCCACTTCAAACCTTTATTGCTTTGTTTTCATGATAAATTAAAATTTGAGATTTTAGGATTTATTGATTGAATTTATGCCAAACTAAAACTGTTAAAATAAAAAAGTTGATTTCATGATATTCACTAGATTAATTGATTCTAAATAAATTAAAACTATAAAATAAAGAAAAAAAAACTAGTGATCAAAAATTTGAATCATGATATAAGATGAAAAAATTTAATACAATTAATTGTATTTTAGATTTTACGGTTTATTGATTAAATGTTTGTCAAACTAAAACTATTAATAATAAGAAAAGTTTAAAATATTTATAGATAATTAATATAAAATAAAAATTGAAATAACCAACTAGAAATTGAGTGTAAACATGGTGTTAACAATGACAGATGGAAAGAGAAAGTTGATTGTTTTGTTGTGGAAGAAGACAAAAATTACGAGAAATTTGGAATTGGAGAAGTACATAAAAATTTGAGGAATTCAGAATTTGAGAGGATAACGAAAACTCGAGGAATTCCAAATTGGAAAAGAGTAAAAGAAAACATAAAAAAATAGAGTATTTAATTTATATTAAGAATGAAATTGAAATATTATCAAAACTTATATTAAGAATGAAAAGAATATGTAAGAATTCTCGAGGTATGAGAGGTTTAGCTGCATAAGAATTATTACTATTGAAAACGAAATCAAGAGAATGAAGAAGAAGAAATATTAATGAAAAAAATGAACATTATGTAAACTTGATGGTGTAAATTTTCATTTTGCAAACAAAAATTGGAAAATATTAAAAACATTACCTAACCGCTAACAGGCTAAAAATATGGTAAGAAAGGAGAGTTGATACCACTGTTTGATGATCATAATTGCCAAGAAAAATCAAGCTGGTGGCCTGGCATGGGGCCGGCAGCGAGTCTGACTTGACCAATGATTCTAGTCCTCTTGCATGCAACTCTGTATAATGGTTTCGTCACGTGGCAATTGCACGGAGTATCTTCTGAGTAATTTTTTTTTACCGCATGGCATCAAATACAGAAACACAAAAGTAGTTTGCTCTACTGTCCAAATTCAGTTATTAATTGTCATTATTTAATTTCTTAGTCAAGTTGCACTGTGGTCATGTCACTTGACAGGCATAAACCTATATAACACCCTTTACTCCTCAAGACCTGAAACCACCAAACCATACAAATTGATTAAGCCATTCTTCTAAATCATTTAAAAAATGGGTAGCTTCACTCCCAAAAGTTTTGCTCCCTTGGATCCACAGAGTTTCAGTGATGAATCGAAAGCTGTGGTCGATTTCATTGCTGAGTATTACAGAAACATTGAGAAATACCCGGTTCAAAGCAAAGTCCAGCCTGGTTATTTATCAGAAAAATTGCCTGACACTGCCCCATATGCCCCGGAGTCCCTGGACGATATTCTGAAAGATGTTTCTGAGAGTATTTTACCAGGGCTCACTCACTGGCAAAGCCCCAATTTCTTTGCTTATTTCCAGGCAAATGCAAGCACTGCTGGCTTTCTCGGTGAGATGCTTTGCTCAGGCCTCAATGTTGTTGGCTTCAATTGGATTTCATCTCCAGCTGCAACGGAGCTCGAATCCATTGTTATGGATTGGATGGGAAAAATGCTCAAGCTTCCATCTTCATTTCTCTTCTCTGGAACTGGAGGTGGGGTCTTGCATGGAAGCACTTGCGAGGCTGTTGTCTGCACTTTGGCGGCTGCAAGAGACAAAACATTGGAGAAACTTGGTGGAAGTGAGAACATAACTAGGTTGGTGGTTTACGCCTCCGATCAAACTCATGTCACCGTCAAAAAATCTGCGAAATTGATTGGTATTACCAAATCCAATTTCCGGGTCATACCTACGTCGTTTTCAACTAAATTTTCACTATCACCTGAAAATGTACAAGCTGCCATCGAAGAAGACATCAAAGCTGGGTTGGTTCCACTGTATTTATGTGGTACTATAGGAACAACTGCCTGTGGAGCGGTTGATCCCATCATGGAATTGGGAAAAATTGCGAGGGAATACAAAATGTGGTTCCATATTGATGCAGCTTATGCAGGAAGTGCTTGTATTTGCCCCGAATTCAGGCCTTACTTGGATGGAGTTGAACTTGCTGATTCAATCAGCATGAACCCACATAAGTGGTTCCTTACCAACATGGACTGCTGTTGCTTGTGGCTCAAGCAAACTAAATTTCTAGTGGATTCTCTCTCTAGTAACTCTGAATACTTGAGAAACAATGCCAGTGAATCCAACTCTGTTGTAGACTACAAAGATTGGCAAATCGCATTGAGCAGACGATTCAGGGCTTTGAAGCTTTGGATCGTAATTCGCAAACATGGCTTGGCTAACCTCATGTACCACATTCGTAGCGATGTGGACATGGCTAGGCGGTTTGAGGCACTGGTTGTTGCAGACCGCAGGTTTGAGATAGTGGTGCCTCGAAAGTTTGCATTGGTTTGTTTCAGGCTCAAGCCAGAGCTTGAATCCGAAGGCTCAAAACTGAATCGGAAGCTTCTGGATGCTGTGAATTCAAGTGGCCGTGCTTTCATGACACATGGGGTGGTGGGCGGTAGGTTTTACATACGCGTCGCCATTGGATCAACAATGACTGAAGAGCATCATGTGGATGATTTGTGGATGCTTATTAAGGAAAAGGCTCAAAATTGTTCTTACAGTAATTAAGGTTATGTAATTAAGAACAATGCATGTGGTCATTTTTATTTTATTTTATTTTATTTTTATTTTTTTTATAAGTACTAGAATAAATTTGAGCTATGAGAGAATGAGATATATACAACTTAAAAACCTATAACCTTATGATATAGGTGTAAGGGGTATACTATTCTACCAACCTTATCTTGTTTGTTTTATCATTGAATGAATGGAAATTAAATTTCTTTTAGATGCATATAATATTGTTATTAAGTGGGAGAGAATGTTTACTGGTAAAGGAAAAATCTGTTGGGAAAAGTGACGCGGAAGTATATGCCTAATATTTACCACATAACAAATAAAGTCTATGACAGAAGTTGAGTTGTTACTCACAAGCGCACGAATCAAGACTTGTATAGTGCAAGTATGAGGTTCGTTCCTCAGGGATCAGTGGATAAATGACTAAATCTAAATTAACTAAAATTAAACTAAGTGCAGTAAAGTAAAATCGAGTTTGGTTTGGAAAATGTTTTGAAGAACAATTTAAAATTGACTAAAGCAATAAAATGTAAATTTAGCCACAAACATAGAAGAGGTGTGAAGATATGGTAAAGAGCACTAGGGAATTGATGATACCATTCTAAGAAGGGGTTCAAAAATTATATAGCACTTTTTGGGGGAGGGCTTGTGCAAATAGCACCACATTAATAAGTCTAGTTTTAATAGCACAAACATAGAAGAGGTGTGAAGATATGGTAAAGAGCACTAGGGAATTGATGATACCATTCTAAGAAGGGGTTCAAAAATTATATAGCACTTTTTGGGGGAGGGCTTGTGCAAATAGCACCACATTAATAAGTCCAGTTTTAATAGCACAAAAAATGGAATTTGGACAAAATACCCCCCAGCTTCTTTTGTTTTCTCTTATGAATCATCCTTCACTTTCTTTCTTCTTCTTTTTTCAGAAACCTCCATTGATGGAGCTTCAATGGAGGTGCCACCGCCGACCGGCGATTTGACCGGCAAAACCATCGGGAAAACGTTCGTCGAGTGCTAATCGTTGTAACCGAAGTGTTCGTTTACATTTTCTAGCTGTGTACAGAGAGAAGCGAAGCCAAACCCAAACCGTCATCGAATCTTCATCGTCCGATCTATGACGATCCATCGTGAATCTAACAAAACCGATGGCACCAACGAACTCAGCATTGTTCGATCTTCCAAATCCAACTATCTCCGGAGTCAATCGATGTTGTCCTCAGCTCGTCACTTTCACCATTGATGGAGGTCGAACAGAATAAGTCTCAAACAAGCATGAATTAAGTCTCGAAACGCATTAATAAGTCTCGAAAACACATGAATAAGTTTCGGGTATTCATAAAATAAGTCTAAAAAATGGAGCAAATAAGTCTTCATAAAATTAAGTCTCGAATAAGTGTAATACGTCTTGGATATTCATAAATAAGTCTCGAAATGGAACAATTAAGTCTCGAATAAGCGTAAAAAAATCCCAACTTCGGCTACTGTTCATCTTCTCCGATTTGACAAACCCAAACCCAAACCCAGCAATTCAAGATTCAAACAACCCCATTCAGATTCAACAAACTCACAATTCACATCAAAATCGACAACAAAATCACAATAAAAACTCTAAATCGTCAACCAAAATCGTTAATTCGTTGAATCGTCAACCAACGTCGAATCGTCAACCCAGCCCCGTTGGAGTTGTTCGTTCTTTACACAACAAGAGAGAGAGAGAGAGAGAGAGAGAGAGAGAGAGAGAGAGAGAGAGAGAGAGAGAGAGAGTTGGTGAGAATGGAGAGAAATTGTGAAAATTTTGCAAATGGGGGCATTTTGGTCTCATCACTTACTTTGGTGCTAATAAAACATGAGTTATTAAAGTGGTTGTAGTTACACAAATCCATTTTGAAAGAGTGCTATATACCCCTATTTTCTCTTTTAAGAAGACCCATTGTTATTAATTAATTAGTTTCATTAATCACTTCAATCCAGATTTAGGACTTATTCTTTAATTTAATCAAAGTTAAAAACCTAGGTACGTAATTCAACCACTACTCACATATAGTCATATAATGAGTAATTATCAAACCCTTCTGTCACAAGAACTCTAAGTCAAGTTTTTCTAGCAAATAAGTTCATGTATCAAATCAACTTTCCCATTCATTAGAGCTTATGATTAAGAAACATGTTGAAAAGTCATTCAAACACAAATCTCAATCTCTCATACGAACTAATCTACACATCCATGCCAAATTGAGGTCACAAAGTAACATGGAAGAGAAGAATAGCAACGTGGAACACAATGAATAAATGAAACTAAATATGGATTGATTATTAGAAATATAGACTAATTAATTACATAAGGTATTCGAATAGGGTCACATCCATTCCATAGCAAAGGGGTTTAGTTACAAATCAAAGAAAAACGAAGAAAGATAACAAAGTGCTAGAAAAAAACCCATATTGGTTAACAAAGGTCTTCTACGTACTTGCTTCTTGATTTCTTGAGATCCACTTCAAGCTGATTCTCCTCATGCATCCTCAATAATTTCCAAGATGTGGGTGGATTTGGTGAAGTAAAGGTGTAGAGATGGATTTGGTGAGGTAAGGGTGTACCAAAAAGGGTATCTTGGAGGTTTGGTGGCTGGTAGCTAATGTTAGGGATCTGGAAACGAGAGGTATTTATAGTTGGACCACATTTAGCATTGAATCTCCCCACTTAAGTTGAGCTAGAACAAATGGCACGGTACACTAAGACGACTACGTACTGCACAAACTCTATGGAGAGAGATGGCGGTACAAAACCTCGGTACACTGAGACGGAGCCCAACCGTGAAATATTATTGGAATGAAAGCGCGTTTGCTTTGCGTTGTTCACTAAAACGAACACATACTGCACGAAGTCTCTGGAAAGGAAACGTGGTTCACTAAAACAATAGCAACCATGCTATTTCTCTAGACTAAAGCTGCAATACACTATGACGATGGCAACATCACACCTCTTCCAACTTTTCTGGAAGTCCAACATTTTGCCCAAAAAGCTTCATAATTGCTCAAATACCCTTGAATTACTAAAATATATGCACATACTTACTTTAAGCATTAGAAACCTGGTTTTACCCGAGAAACGAATGCAAAACATAGGAAATGGGGGCTAAAATCAGGTATTGAAATGGTGCGATAAATCTAATAGTAGAAAAATAAGATGAGAAATTCCAATCACACAACATAAGATTTTATGTGGAAAACAAAAAACAGGGAAAACCACGGCCGTCAAGATGATAAGAGAAAAATATCATTATTTAGAAAATTGTTACAACTACACAATTCCAATATTCTTTCTCTAACCCCACACCCCAATTACAACTGAGCCTTACCGAGCTAAGGTTCACAACCGAACTTACATCCTAGCCCTCAACTCACAGCTCTATTCAAGCCCTCCTGAGTGCACCCCCATATATTCTATTAATCTCCTCCCAGGTCTTCCTATGAATATCCCCAGGGTCTCTCACCTTCGGATATCCCTTAGGGACGCCCCTGGATCTCCCTAGGGTCTCACTATTCAGATTCACCCACTCTCTAATGTTCTAGGTGTCTCTCTGGTTTCTCCAAGTGTTATCCAAGCAAAGAATAAACCTCCCTATTTTCAAGGTCAATATTTTTGGTCCCAAAAAAATTAGAAACCCATAAGAACTAGGAATTACTCTAATAGGCCTTTCTTAAGCAAGGAATCCTAAGAAATTAGACCCCCATAAGCATTTGGATTTGTTTGGTTTATGTTATCCTAGAAATTGGGTGGCGGTTCTCGGATAACACTTGAACCGGACGAAGCGGTGCTCCACGATTGGAGCGGTCCAAACGTAAACTGGGACAGTCGGGTCACAGTTCTACTGCAGTAGGGGTACCAGGGTAGAACAATGATAGTGAAGGTAGCGGGAATTTACCTTATGTGGACCAGGCAGAGCCAGTGGTGAGCCGGGACTAGTTCCTAGTGTTAACTGCTTAAAGGCAGGGGTCCAAAGAAGAATTTCACCAAGACCATGTGAAGGAAGAGGACGCTACAAGAAGTATCCAGCTACCCTAGGAAGAAGCCAGACCGGTATACCCAGGTATACCATCTGTAAATCAAGATCAAGATCAAAATTAAGATCAGGGTCACCTAGATCCCCAAGTACCAGGAAACATGAAAGTCAAGGTCCTAAGGATCTTGCTACTGAGTTGTCTCAGTACCCAAGTACCTCGATACCCAAGGAATACTGGTACCATGGTTCAATGACATGCATAGTACCCCGATACCGCAATTCTTCATAGAACCGGTCTACTAAGCAGCGGGGACCAAGATAACAAAGTAGTTCTTTATACATCAGAAGAGGATTGGTACACCAAGGAACTAGGACCATGCTACAGGAAAGACAATATGCTCCAACTTTTAAATACAAGGAAAGTTGACTTCTCCCGCCATTTTAAATAGGGTTAGTCAACTCTGTCAGGTTCGCCAAGAAAGGAAACTAATCACTTGATTATGGGATTATTCCCGCGCCTAAAACTAAGCCACCATCAACGTCCCTTTGATTGCTAATTGATTGATCGATTATCAGAGTGATTAGCAAGAAAAAGACCTATAAATGCTACAAGACTCTCGAAAGAGGGGGATCCGATTTTTTTTTAATCGACATCCCTACACCTTTTCCACTTATCAACTATCACGAGATCGTCATCGCCAATTGTGTCAGAAATCTCCTGCCAAAACCACCCTAGAATCCCCATTGTATTTGTGCATCATATTTTGATCAATAAAAGTGTTGTTTTCCCCTTTATGATATAAATTATTGAATTGTTTTCATCTTTAATCAAGTGTGATATCTCTCCAACCGTGACCTACCTTGGTCATGGTTTAAAAGTTGTTAATTGGAAATTAACCCCTTTAACGATTTTCCATTAACACTTTTTGGCGCCATCTGTGGAAAGTACCCTTCCATCCATTTACAAAAACACTACCTAGTTCTACCCAAAAGACACTAAAATGAGACTCCGATCCTCTCAAGGGCAGCCCGACCCATCGGAACCCCAATCCCTCGCTTCCACCAAGAGAGTCCAAAGGAAGGGAAGGGGATCAAGAAACCATAACCCAGCACCGGTCCCTCCATCAAATACGGGCTCCGTGCCGCGGAATTGGCTATATCGAAAACCAATCGGGATACCATGGAGCAGCAAGCTGCCACTTTTGTAGAAAACATTTGCCTCCGGATGATCGCCCAAGTGATACCCTTCGAAGTTCCCAGAATCGTGGGAGAGGTTGGCCTAGGTACCCAAGTACCGGCCTTCGACAGACTTGGACCACCGCTTCCAGCTCCAAACTGCCCGTGGATTTTAGACCCCGGCAGGTGAAATCAGCGGTTGATATCTCCCCCAGGAGGAACCGACCAACAATAAGATCGGTAGCAGAGGAGAGAGCTCTACAGCCCGATGTTGGAGGTAGTACCGAACCTAGGAGGAATCCTCGAGGAAACCGCCCTCAGAAAAAGGAGCATAAGGAGGCAACTATTGTATCAAAAACCTCGGACAACGAAGGTTCAGAGGCCCGGTCTAGGAACGGAGGATCTAGACGCCTTGAAGACCAGATGGCCAAGATGGTAAAGGAACTCGAGGAGTTGAGGAAGGGAAAGTACCGGGGAACGCAAAATAATCCCTTAGGGGAGATGAATGCACCCTTCTTAAGAAGGACTAGAGAAGTAAAGCTACCCCCAAGTTCAAAATGCCATCTGAGAAGTATTCCGGATTAGAGGATCATTTAAGCCACATATAGAGCTTTGTACACCAGATAGAGATATAGAAAGCTACCTGGTCAGCGATGTGCAGGATGATTTAATTTATTAAATCAAATCTAATTTCCTTATCAGATAGGTTTGTGATGTTTTAGGATTCTAGTATTTTCAATTTCCATTGTTATCTCAAATTTTCATTTTTAGGAAAATTGATGTATTTATTACTTTTCCAATTCTTTTAGTTTTCAGATTTTCTATTTAAAGACCTTGTACCTAACATAGATTTTAGTTTTTGATGATTAATAAAATTTCAGAGAGTGATCTCTTGTTTATTGATCATAGCAAAATTGGTGCTCGTAATAATATAGGGTCGTGGGTGTAGTACAATGATAAATAAGATTCGTTCCACGGGGATTGATGTATTGATTACCATAATTAATTGATTAAACTACCATTTAGACAAACAAAGATTTGGTGATTTGATTACGCTATTCCAATTTAAACTAAATTAAGCTACAACTATAATGCAATTAATGAAACTAAACAAACAAGCAACACACTCAAACACTTGGTTGTATATATATATGTGTGTGTGTGTGAATGAGGCTAAGACCTTTGAATCTACCTATCCAATTCTCATCAATTTTAGGCACATCATTAAAATAAAATATGCAAGTGTGTATGTAGATTCGTGATACCCTCAATTAGTCTCTAACTTCTCTAAAGTGATAAAGACAACATTCATATGCATCAACAACCTATTTCTCAATGGTTATCCGAACTACATACAAATTCATTAAGATTTATGGCACACAAATGGAATCCTACAAGCTAGCATCACATATTTCTATCTTACTAGACTTGTATCATGTATTTCATCAAGCACGTTGTGTGTTTCTCCTCTCGGTATATCACACAACAACCAAAAATCAACTAAGTGTTAGCTAGGTATCTAGAAGCATTAAGCATTTGAAATACATATATATAACACAAGCAATAGTGATAAAGTGATGGTCTTTACTGATGATTCATGGAAAATGTTTCATATTGGCCTTAGGCAAGATTGATTTAGTTTATAAAACAAAGCATGGCTACAAAAGATATGATATTCATGCAAGCCATCTCAAATACAAGTGATTAAATAGGGAGAGAATGGTGTAAAGACAACTATAATGAAGAACTCCTCCTCCTTTGGTGACTTGATGTGCTTTTCTTGCTTTCTCTCTTGATGCTCCCCTTCATGCTCCAAGGTCGGGTTTTGATGGTGAGTGATGGTGGGAAAGTTTAATATTTGGTGTTTGGTGAAATGGATTTGATGTTTGGATGATGGATTTTAGATTGGATGTAGTGATTTTGAGGTTTCTTAAGATAAAGATGTGTTCTTAGAGTTTTTGACTTGAAGGGTTGTGCTAAAGGTACAGAAATAGGTCTGAAATGAGGTATTTATAGTTTATAAATTTAGGGCACGTAACCCTAGAGAATGTGCTAATGTGGAAGTGTGGCCGTTGTTCAAGCGCGGTACGTAGGGCGCTTGAACAATGAAGAATCTCTAGAATTGTTGTGCCAATGTGGGTGCTATAAGTAGGGTGATAGAACAGCGACCGTATAACGCCCATTCTTTGCAATTGGGTCACTCTCCGAACTACGCTTGAGCAGTGACCGTACATCGCCCATTCTTTGGAATTGGGTGCTCTTCGAACTGTGCTAGAACAACACTTTGTACAGCGACAGATCTTTGGGTCGCTCTTGAGGTCGCTGTACGTAGGACGACCGTACAACGATCGATGTCTGTTTTTGCCTTCATAAATTGTTGTTTTGCCCCCAATTCCCCATTTCTCTACAATAATGCCCTTGGAAGCCTAAGAACCTGCACAAGCTTATTTAAACATTAAATATACCGGTTTTACCTAGAAAACGAACGCAAACGGTAGGAAAAGGGGACCACATGAAGTGTAGAAATGAGTATTATCATTTATCCTAAATATCAATATTCTTGCGAGAATCAACGATTATTGATGTCTATTATTTTGGTATTCGTGCATGGGTCAACAGATTAATAGAAAGTTTCGCTTTCGGTATTCTCAATAAATCAACGGATTTGAAATATTTATCCCCCTATTTATCGACTTTGGTATTTTTTTGGCTTAATCATAATCTCAGAATTTATTCGTCAAAGATTGTTCACTCATATGCCGGTGAAATTCACTCCGAAAATTATACTTCACTTCTAAGTGTGAGCGAACTTCACGTACTTAGATGTATGTACTTGCATTGGATTCGAGGTAAGATTAGTTAACATTATTGTTTTTGAGTTTTCTCTTTAGGAGCGTTTAATGGAGGATTGAATTAGTTTTAACTTTTAATCCTCCATTGTCCTTTATTTTATTTTATTTTTTATTTTTTTATGAAGTTCAACTATTTGGACACATCACAATCCCACCTAAGTGAGATTGTATATGGTTAAAAACGCACCAAATCTGGGCGGGATTATATTTATTTATTTTTTTTTATAGTTTTTTTTTCAAGTTTAATACTAAATAAATTTAATATATAATTTTATTTAATAACAATATAAAACTTTAATTTTATATAAAAAAATTTGGACATTTTTAATTTAATAATAATAAATAAAATATTTATTTCATCCAAAAAATTATAGTTTGTTATTAATTCTGTTTTCATCGGATTGTAAATTATTGAGATTATGTCAATCATAATCCCTCCTAAAGGGATTGAACAGTCTAAACCCGTTGAGCTACCGTAATCCCACCTATATGTTTAATTTTTTAATTTTATTAAATAACTTGAAAAAAGAAAACATATTTAAATTTATAATTTATAATTTAATAATATTTTTGGATATTTTAAATTTAATAATATATAAATTAAATTAATTGTTTTGTTCAAAAAACTATTTCAATATTTTGCCAAAAAATTTCAAAATATTATCAAATTTAAAATATATTATATTTAGTCTAATCTCGAGTTTAGCCTTTACGTTCAGCCTCACGTTTGTGGTTGGTCTAAACATAGCATATTATTAATTTAGTCAAATTCAGTTCAATTCAGTTCAGTACAATTAAATCCAATTCAACCTCATAAAATCTTAATCATGTCCAGTATCATAAAAGATCAAAAGGGTCCCGTATTTATTTTTATTTAATAATGTAAAGGAAATGCTATCTACCTTTCCCATTTAGCTCATTTGTCTTTCTCACTCATCACTTGACACATATACACCCTTTAATTTAATAAAAAAAACTCTCACTTTTTAATGCAAAGTTTATTTACATTTTTACCCTTATTTTAAGATCCGGTCGAGAGCCTATCTTGCTCCCATTTTAGTTTTGTTATTTTTTTTTTCTAATAATCAAAACTACTTATGATTTGAAAATTTTAAATATGTTATGAATTAAAGCCTAAAAGCAAGAATACAGTCTAAAAGCCTAGAAGCAGCTATCAGGAAAGTCATTTGGTGTTAATAAGAGGTAAAAATGTAAACAAGTTTTACAGTAAAAAGTAAGAGTTTTTTTATTAAATTAAAGAGTGTGTATGTGTCAAGTGATGAGTGGGAAAGGAAAATGGGAAAGGTAAATAGTATTCCCTATAATTTAAAGAGTTGATGAAAACGTGGAGAAACCAAATGACAAATATCAACTATCTGGCATATTTAAAGGCAGTTGGGACAATGGAGTTAGTTGGAGATGCTTGAGGAAATCGATTATCTCATGGGATTGTGATGTGACTTCACTGAACAAACATTTTCAATATTAATGACATAAAATATTGCAGGAAATATTCTGATGAACAATGATATCTAACCGTGTGACTGAAGACAATGATATCACTATCTGCGGATTTATGTGATGAAAACTGCCACTTCTATTGTGGTCATAAAAAAATGCTTTTTTTTTTTGTTTTTGTTTTTGTTTTTTTTAATATTATATACGATGATAGCAATTTAAATATGAGACATTGTTAAGTTGAATAAATACTCTTACTATCAAACCATACCATATTGAACGGTGGTACAAAGAAATGCTTTGATTTCCTTGGAATTGAACCTCCAGCCAAAATTTGACTATATAGACTTTGCTTTTGTTAGAAAAATAATAATAATTAATGTTTACTAATTTCCTCTGCGTTTATAATTACTTGTTTGGAGATTTATTTTTTCAACAAGTGTTGGGATTTGAATTTTGAGCGATCCTTTGTTGAGGCATGCATTTCTATTTGGTCCACATTTATTCAAAACAGGCAACAAAGCCCGATCAACCACGACAGGACAAGAGTACCAAAAACGCAAACAACAGAACATGGTCCACGTTAATGACGAATTTTACGACACCTGCAGGGATTTTAATTAATGACACCTGGTGGTACGACACCAGAAAGGAAAGTTATTAAAGATTTAAGATTTGACATTGATGGTAAGAGAGGTAGTGGTGGCACGGTTCCGGTCCGGTTCCGGTTCCACGGTTTAGTGGAACCGGAACCGGAACCGGATAGAACCGGTTCTGGTTCCGGTTCCGGTTCCGTTTCTACAGGAACCGGCGGTTTTGAACCGGATTTTTTTTTTTTTTTTTTTTTTTTTTTAACAAACAAAAAAAAATCTTTCTAAGTTCTAACTTGTAACTTATAAGTTGTAGATTGTAATTGAATAAAATAAAATATATAAATGACAAATTACAAAATAAAATTCATTGGGTTCATAAGTTCATTGGATGTTGGAAGTTAGATCATCGTCATCCGACTATCCGAGTATCCAACCGAAAATAAAATAAAATAAACAAATGAAAAATTACAAAATTAAATTAAAATAAAAGTAAACAAAATTACAATTTACATTTCATTGGGTATTTGGAAATTGAGTCACCCAAATTTCAAAAATAACATAAAATAAATAAATGACAAATTACAAAATTAAATTAAAATAAATAAAACTAAAAAAAAAAAGTAAAGTTATTAGCCTTGCACTTAATTTTTACCACAATTAAGTTGCCTACGTATCCTCTTAGGGGGGTTTAGAGGAATCAAAGGCCACGTAGTTCTCATACCTTTTATTACAGATTTACAGATTTATGGTTCCGCTGCTCAGCTTGCTCCAGAGCCTTCGCCCGCTTCGGGTTCTTGACGTTCGTCTTCTTTAAAGAAATCATATGTTGGCTCTTGTTGGAGCTCTTGTTGTCTATATTCTGTTTTTGTCCAATCGTCAACACAAACCTGTATCTGTAGTGCTTTTGGAGTCAAGCACGAACGTTTTTCATCCAAAATATTCCCCCCGGCGCTGAACTCTTATTCCACCGCCACAGTAAAAACCGGTGTTGAAAAAATATTTTTGGCTATCATAGCCATAATTGGATAGTACTTTGTAGCGTCACTCCAATATTTTAAGAGTTCAAATTCTTCAGGAAAGTCAGAAGAAGAAGCTAGATAAGATTCAAGCTCGGCATGCGAATCGGAGCTTGATGAAGAACATCTTGGTTTTTTGTTTTTTTTTGGAGAACATACTATACCCTAAATTCATAAATCCAGAGGAAGATGATGGAGGCTGAGATGCAGTTTTGGTTCGTGTAACATCTACGTTCGGAGTACCGGATCCATAAAATGTAACATATTCATCATATAAATCATACAATAATTTCTTAACTCTATCACAACATGCTTCAACATCATATTCAATATTTAAACCTTCTTTGCCATAATAACCCTCTAGATAATAAGACAAAGATTGTAATTTATGTCGTGGATCAAAAACCATACCAATCAAATAAATATTTGGAAACTCCGTATAATAATTTAACCATTTTTGCTTCATAGCACTAACGGCTTCCTTTATTGCTGGGTCAGATTCACAATAAAAAAATGCACCAGCAATATTAATACTCTCAATAACAAATAAATGTGTTGTAGGAAAATAAATTTTAGAAAAATTTTTTGTAGCATTATAAAAAACTTTTAACAAATTGAAAACATTGTAACAAGCATCCCAATGAGCTTCAAAAAGTTGAATGTTAGGAACATGAAATTGAATAAAATAAACTAATAAATCCCTATACTCATAACTTTGAGCAAGCAATTTATAAGTAGAATTCCAACGTGTTAGAACATCACGAGCAAATTTAATGGCACGTCTACCATTTTGTTTACAATATCTTGCCCATGCTTTCATTGTAGAAGGATTTCTCCATAAAAACATTAGGGCTTTTTTAATAGGTTCAATAAAACATTGAAGAGTTTCTAATCCTTTTTGAACACATATATTTAAAACATGGCATGCACATCTTTGATGAAAAAATGTACCACCAAGAAAGGGTTTGCATAAATCAATTAAAAGTGAAATAGCAGCGGTATTGGTAGAAGCATTATCAAAACCAATTGCAAAAATTTTGTTTTCAATATTATACTCTGAAAAAATAATTCTAAGCTGTCTAAAAATATTTTGAGCATTGTGTGAATCATCAAAAACTCTAAAAGCAAGAATTCTTTTTTGGATTGTCCATGCATTATCCATAAAATGGCAAGTGACACCCAAGTATGAATGCGTTTGCCAATGGTCAGTCCATATGTCGGCACATACGGTAACACGACCATTATATTTTTCAAAATATTTTTCTAACTTTTTTTTGTCTCTCACATAAATCTTTTCAAGTGTTTGTGTGAGCGTGGATCTAGGGACACGGCATGTAGCAGGGTTTAATGCTCGTCGACAATAGTTAATAAAGCCAACCCTCTCACCAAAACTGAATGATAAATGTTCTACTGCTACCATCCTAGCTAATTCTTCTCTATTTTGTTCATCATTATAACGAAATAATTGTTGGTTAGGAGTAGCGTACCTGGGAATTTGTGTTTGTGACCTCATTCTGATCACTGCTTCTGGATGTTTGGCTTCAATATGCTTCCAATAAGTGCCATATCCTCCGGATCTGCTCCATTTATATACTTTGTTGCAGTAATTGCAAGCTACTGTAATGCTTCCATCTTCATTCCTAATTTTCTTCATATGTTTGACGAAGAGATCAGATTTGCTCTGCTTCTGTATCAGATCTTCTTCCCTTTCTAGATCCACTTCCGGTGTATCAAAACCAAAATACGGAGGTGTATCAATATCAGGCATATTTTCTGACTGGCTTGTCAAATTGGGGGTGTTGTCATTGGGATCGGATTCAGAAATTATTAGAGGGGGGGTAGGACAATTTAGGCCTAGGTCTTCAGCATAGGCCCGACGTTGCAGATATTCGTGATAGGTGGAGTCGTTATGACCGAGATTATCGACCATAGGACCCTTACCTTTCATTGAAATTGAACGCCTAGGACCTTCACGGCCGTGACCCCTTCCACTTCCACTTGCCATTTAAAAATAAATTTGGGAGAGAATTGGAAACTTAGAACTTAGAAGAATAATTGACTAATTGGAAATTAAATAAATTGGAAATAAGATAAATTGCAAATAAAATAAATTGGAAATAAAATAAATTGAAAATAAAATAAATTACAAATAAAATAAATTGGATATAAAATTAATTGAGAATAAAATATATTGGAATTTGGAAATAAAATAAATTGCAAATAAAATAAATTGGATATAAATTAATTGAAAATAAAATATAATGGAATTTGGAAATAAATAAATTGGATATAAAATTAATTGAAAATAAAATATATTGGAATTTGGAAATAAAATAAATTGCAAATAAAATAAATTGGATATAAAATTAATTGAAAATAAAATAAATTGACAATAAAATAAATTGGAGATTTGAGAGACTTATCACTTGAGACTTGAGAGTTGAGAGTGTTGGAGAGAAATTAGAGAGAATTGAGAAGAAATTGGTGTGAGGAAAAATTAGGGGGGGGGGGGGGGGGGGGGGGGGTGGTATTTATAGAAAAGAAAAATATATATATATATTTGAAAAGAGGGTAGCCGTTGGACCCAACGGCCTGCTGACGTCAGCAGACCGTTGGGCCAAACGGTCGGCTGACGTCAACCGACCGTTGGGCTCCAACGGCACCCAACCAAAAAAATAAAAAATATTTTTTTATTCGTGGAACCGCCGGTTCGAACCGGAACCGGAACCGTCGGTTCCAATCCGGTTCGAACCGGCGGTTCGACCAAACTAACGAACCGGAACCATAACTGGTCCACCCGGTTCAGGTTCCGGTTTTTGAACCGGAACCAGAAATCCGGTTCCGGTTCTGGTTCTGACCGGTTCTGGCGGTTCCAACCGGAACCGTGCCAGGTCTAAAGAGAGGTCATGTCTGGTGAGAAACACGACAACTTAACTTTGGAGAGGATCTAAATCCGTGACAAATGACATCAATACAATTTGTTAATATTTTAAATTTGAGTCCTATCACTGCAGGTGGTGTGTGTATATATTGTGCTTTTATGTTACTTTAATTTCCTGCTGTTGCAAACTGTAAAGCTATATTTTTCATTCAATTAAATCTTATTAGTATACATTTTTTAAAATGAAAAAAAAAAATTAAAAAAAAACTATCTTCTATATTAGTGATTTAGGCCAACATGAAGTTTCAACCAGTTAAATTCTCATCATGTAGTGGACCCTTTTTCTTGTATATATTCATTGAAGATATACTATATTTTGATGAGATTTTTTTTATATGAAAGTTTAAATAAATCACTAATTTTTGGATACAAGAAACATTTTTCTTTCCATTAATCCTATGTTTTCCTATTTTCTAAATGTTTTAGCTTAAAAAATATTTAGAAAAAATAGTTTCCAAACTTGAAATTTTTTCTACAAGCATATGTCATTTTTCTTAACATTCATCCAAAATATCTCATCAAAATTTCATTATGATGTTGATGATTTAAATTAAAGAATTCTTTCTCTCTCTCTCTATATATATGTATATTTCTCTGTATATGAATGTATCATGTATGGAATATTGTGTGAAGAAATTGTGGTTCAAAATTGATCCTAGTAAACTCGTCAAATTGCCTCACTCTTTAGGACTTAACGAATTGTGACATGTGTAATAGAAATAAATAAATAAATAAAAAGAAAATGTGGTGTGAAGAAATTGTTTTGTGGTCCCAAATTGATTAGGATCAGGTGCGATTGTTTATTTTGTTTTCATTAACAAAAACGAAAAAGGGGCCAAAAATGTTTTCATTAACAACTATTTTTAGGGTTTTGTTTTTGGTTGTTATCACAGATTTGTTTTGGACAGTGGATTTGAGACTTAGGGTGTGTTTGGTAGGGAGGAAAGAAAATAGGAAGAATAGAAAGATTTGGAGGGATATAAAACATGAGAGAAAGAAAGAAAAATGATTTTCCCTTAAGCTGTTTGGTAAACAAGAAGGAAAGAAGGGATATTCTTTATCAATTTTACTAATTTACCCTTGCATTATAGTTTATATATAAATTTTTTTTGACAAATTGGTAATTTTAATTAAAAGTAAGAAGATTACTTTTGGGAGGATTATAATTGGTGGGTCTCATCCACAAATCTTTCCTTCCATGTTTCCCTTCCTTCCACTTTTCTCTCCATACCAAACACATATTTCCCCATTTTCTTCTCCCTTTTCCCTCCACCCTTTTCTTTCCTCTCCCTTTTCCTCTCTACCCAACACACCCTTAGAGCCTCTCCCACCCATTCTCTATCTCTGTCTCTAAAATAGAGATCCAAAAGGGAATATTCCTCCTAGATTACATCTCTAAAAAATTTTCACTCCCACCACACTCTCTATCCTTATCTCTATCTCTATCCCTATTTCTATTTATATATTCAAATAACTTATATTTTCTTTAACATAAATTTTTTTATATAACATAAAATAATTTTTTTTTAGAGAAAATTATAACAAAATAATAAAATGAAGAACAAATGATAAAGTATTGTAAATAAAAAAAATATTAATTAATATTCAATATTTGACTCATTTTAAAGATTTAGATGAGACATTTCTAATGGTATAATTTTTATGTTAATAAAATGTATAAATTAAAATTTATTATACGTTAATTGAATTTAATGAAAAAGTTAAAAAGATATAAATGGAATAAAAAAATGTTGAAAAGTGGTTTTAGATGATGAGAAATTGTTCTTTAAATTTAGAGAATGAAGTGGAGGATCTCTAAAAATTTTCTTGGAGGCAACAATTTAGAGTGTGGGTGGGAGCAACCAATACTCTAAATTTTCTTGGAAACATGATTTTAAAGGGTGGGTGGGGGATGCTCTCTGCTCTCAGTTGCCTAATTTAAAGAGTTGATGGAAAACGTGAAGAAATCAAATGGACATATCAACTAGTTTGCATACTTGAGGAGAATCGATTATCTCATGGGGTTGTGATGTGACTTCACTAGACAAACATTTTCAATATTAATGACATAAAATAGTGCAGGAAATTCCGATGAACTGTGTGAATGAAAACAATGATATCTACACATGGTCTCTTGGCAATGTGGTGGGCCTTTTCCTTGGAAACTCCCACCACCAAGTTTCAATGCCTAGTGTATGCATGTATATATGCAAATTTTCCACCAATAATGTGGGTGATGTCCCACCAATATGTGGGTGCTCTCTCCCCTTCTGTGGGAGCTGCAATCTGTACTGTGTTTGTGGAGCTCAATCTCACCGGTCCCGGCAGTTGTATAATAATAATAATAAATAAATAAATAAATAAAACAATGATATCTTACTGTTATCTATTTTATGTGATGGGCAAATTTATTTTTCTGAATTTACATTGAATATGGTCCCTGTTCACCTTGGATTTTAGGATATTTGTAGGATTTTTAATGACCGGTACTGGTATAGGCAGGAATATACCAGATACCAAATAGGACGATACCTTATCTAAACGGAGACAATTTTTTTTTTTTTTTTTCCGACAACAAGCTCTAATAAAAAAAATAAAAAAAGACAAAAAAATAAATAAAAATAAAATATAAATAAATAAATAAATACAAAGGGACATGCATACCCTAAAACATGCTAATTTAAAAAGGCATGCAGACCTTAAAGAAAAAAAAAAGAAAAACATGAACTTAATTAACCATATCAGCGAAATCATTCTTTTCTTCCTCATCATGTGCGGCCCAATTAGCGACAATGCATGAAGCTGCAGAATCAGAGCGAATCTTAGAACTTCCCTTACTCATTTGGGACTTTGAACTAGATAAAATCTTAAAAGTTTGATTCACTTTTCTTTTTAATTTGGTCACCACGGGAATCCAATTATTGTCAAACACGGGATCTACTGGACCATGATTAGAATTTGAAACATTATTATCTTGGTCTTCTGATATATGCTCCAAATTAATCTTTTCTCTTTTATCTCTTGAAACCTCATCCAAAACTTGCTGATCAAAATTTGAAAGTTTGAAATCTTTTGATTGTCAAGAATCACTCTGTTATTACTGCAAATATTCTCTAGAGAACATTGTTGATTCTCATTATTATCTTCTAGATTTAAATACCTGGTATTCAAATCATTGGAGATATTAACATTAATTCTCACATCCTGATTAGGAAATTGTTCAACTGCTTGAATTTGAATTGGAGAAAAACTCTCCATTAGATCTTGATCTTCCGTAAATGCATTAGATGTGCTGGTTGTAACTGGAAACTGCCCTTCACGGATTAGGTCAACTTCTTGAGACCCAAATTTGTCGACTTCAAAATTGGCCATTGTTTCCCGATTCACTTCTTGAGTATCAATCACATTTAATTCAAATAAATGTGGAGATAATTAGATGTTGCCATTTTTGTCTTCCACATTAATTACGGGATTTTTAAAATTTTAAATATGCACAATTTCCTTTTCCTCTATCGTTTCCTGATTTTGTGGGACTGTTTTGCATTCCTCCATGACAACCTGCCCATTATGGTGGCTAGTGGTGTTGTTTTTTGTGATAGGCCGGTAGGTTTGCCTTGGATTTATTGATCGCGATCGACCTCTGTTAGAATTAATCTCCTTATTTTGGTGGCATCTAGCAGAGTCATGACCAAAAGCTTTACACTTCGTACATCTCTTTGGAAGATTTTCATATATAACATCGACAGAGAAACCCTTATGGTAATCTCTCTCCACATTTAAAAATGATGGTTGATTCAAAGTTAAATCAATGTCCACAAGAAGTTGGGCATAAAACCCATATGCTTGATCCCTTGTAGCCTGATCTAGTTACAGAGGGATGCCAACTACTCGTGTAATCTCCATGATTGTAGTTAGATGCTAGTATTCCAAGCATAGACTGTAAAACCTCACCCAAACTTGAGCATGCGATAATTGTTGATTATATGGATTAAAATCTGGTTGCCATTGAAAAATACGAAAAATACCATTTGAAATTGAGCAAGAACCTCCACTCCAAACCTTCTTTAAATCTTCTAAACTAGAAAAATGAAGATCAAAATATCCTTTTGGAATTGGAAACAGAGTAAGCTTCCAAGGATTTCTAAGTTGCCAAATCGATTGCAATACAGATTTTAACTCAACAGGCTTTAAAGGCACATAACCTTTTCTTAAAAGCAAGCGTCCAAAAAGATTTTTCTGACAGTATTTTACCCTTTCTTGGACATATTTTTGGCTGATGCGAACACACGTGATGTCCCCTTTCACAACTGGCACCAGGGAGAAAATTTGGTTGAACATGTACTTCATCGGTTTTGATGATGGCTGCGGTAAAGTTTCGGGAACATTTGAGCAAGGGGCAAGGAAATTCCACGAACATACTTTTGAAGGATCTATGGGCAAGGCTACAAAAGTGAGAGAAAACTCAAGAGGGAGAGAAAGTCATCCATTTTAACAATCAAACAAAGACAAGTTACTGTTAGCAATAATGCCAATTGTTAAGCTATGTGGAAGTGTTGCCAGATAGCCACAAACAAACAATAGCAAAGAAAAAAAATAAGATGTAAGAAAATAATGCAATCCAATCACACAAAACATAAGATTTACGTGGAAATCTAAGAACAAGGAAAAACTGTGGTCGTCAGGATAAAAGAGAAAGTTCCACTATGTAGTAAATTTTTACAACCACACACTAAGGATTCTCTCTCTAAAACACCCCAAACCCAATTACACTCAATGACCACTCTCTAGTATTTGCTATTTTTGTTACACACACAATAACCTAGTTATTATGGTCTATTTATACTAGATACAGAGAGTTTATACCTACAAGGAAATTCATCTCCTACACGTACAAGACTTTCTTGTTTCACACAAATACTATTTCCTTTTATGCACAAGTTTTCTGGTTCCATGCAAAGAGAAATCCTTTTCCTTTAAGCACAAGAACTTCTAGAAAAAAAAAAATACTTCATTTTCTGCTAAAGCTTTTTCGTTTCATGCATGCTTATGATTGACTATGGTTCGGGTCGTGGTTTGTCACCTGTTCCCTATATCGTATCGAAGTCCTTGGAATTTACCATTCAGAAAACTGCGATCCATGCTCCATATTTTAGGGACACCGCTGTCCCTCCCATAGCTCTTTTGACAACGTTAAGCTATGAAATTGACCGTTGTGGGAACCGTTGTCCAATTCCACAGCATTACCCATATCGGCTTTCACAAATCTTCGTTTCTCATTTCTTCTAGGTTTTTGAGCCTCCCTCAAACACGATCTCATACTTCCAAACGTTTCCCATGTCTCTAGTAAGTCTCCACATTGGTTGAATCCCTCTTGGCAACCATTGAAAATTTGAGCCATATCCAACAATTCTCCCTTATGGCAAGAATTTCCAAAACTTCGTCTACAACCACGACTCTTAACACCGAGAATTAACATACCCACCACAAGATATAATTACTTAGGAACGCCTATCCTAAGATTTCATCCAGCACATGTCGAATTTATCCTACTGAAATTGTGGTGCAACTCCTCACGTTAGGTTCCCATGGAGTTTGTTCAGCAATTGACATCCTTGTCCATCATACACCTTGCATCACCTTCTCACCAACGCCCGTGCACAATTATTGACCCGCTATCAGCAACACATCCTCTTCCATGCCAATTAGCGGTCATGCCATGAGGATGTCCATGCCACTTTAGAGGTTATCGCTATAGTCGTCATACTCAAGAGAGGCGATTGCCCGATCCCCTTTGTTGGAGCCTTTAGCCACACTTGCATTTTTATTGTTGCAATCTTTCCTCACATGTTCAGATTGCCCACAGTTCCAGCAAGTGACTTTCTTCTTAGAGTTTTCGTTCTTCCTACTTTCAACCAAGAGGGCAAAGTTATCAGAAGATTTACCTTCACTCTTCAGCCTTCTTTCCCCAGAGAACAGTTTGTTCGCCATATCATCAAAACTTATAGTTGAACTCCCATACATCAAAATAGGCTTTATGTGCACATAAGCCAGTGGAAAAGACCAGATGAGTCTTAACCCTTTGTCTTCCTCATCAATTTTAACTCCAATCGACTCTAATTCGGAAATTATCCAATTGAGCACTCCTAGATGCCTTCAAACATCTGCAGTGAGTGAAACCACTCCTTTAGGTAGACTAGTTGCAAATGCTCTTCGCTTGAAACAATTCTTCAAGCCTCTCCAAAAATTCTTTTGTAGAATATGTTCCATGAATATTTGTAAGAACGTTCTTGGGCAAGCATGAATGAATTTCACATGCAGCCCTCTCATCCAACTCTTCCCAATCATCATTACTCATTACAAGTTTTCCAAAACTTGTAACAACCGCTTCTTTTCTAGAATCTCTAAAGTCTTTAGGGTTTCTAGGGGTTGACTTGCCCTTTAGCACCTTGTATAACCCCTATTGGATTAATAGATCCTAGACTTGAACTTGCCACAAGCAAAAATTAATCTTCCCATCGAACTTCTCAATCTCAAATCTCATCATCTTTCTAGACATAATAGTTTGTTAAGACCACTATCAGGCAACAGGAGCTTTGATACCAGTTGTTAGCAATAATACCAATCGCTAAGCCACATGGAAGCGTTTCCAGATAGCCATAAAAAAACAATAGCAAAGAAAAAAATAAGATGGAAGAAAATAAAACAATATAATCACACAAAACACAAGATTTACGTGGAAACTGAAGAATAGGAAAAAACCACGAACATTAGGACGACAAGAGAAATAATCTACTATGTAGTAAATTGTTATAATCACACACTCAAGATTCTCTCTCTAAAATACCGAACACAATTACACCCAATGCCTACTCTTTGAGATCTCTCTAATATTTGCTATTTTGTTCCATAGAAAATAACCTAATTATTAGGTTCTATTTATACTAGTTACAGGGAGTTTAAGACCTACAAGGAAACATTTTTCCTTCACGCACAAGACTTTATGTTCCACGCAAAAGTCCTTCTCCTTTACGCATAAGACTTTCCTATTCAGCACAAAGACAAACTCTCTTTCATTTTTCGTTTCCTTTTCCTTTCTCTTTTTCATTGAAGATTTTCCATTTTACACATATTTACGTTATACCGTGGTTTGGATCACGGTTGGCCACTCGAGCCCAAAACTGCGGTTACTTCACTGGAATTGACTGCTCAGAAGACTGTGGAATTGACTGCTCAGATGACCGCGGTTCATGCGCTGCAGTTTACACCACGCTAAACATACTGGAATCAACCGTGGTTTGTGCACCGTGGTTCCCACCGGACTTCAATTCTTCGGCCTTCTTCACTCTTTCAAGCATCCCTCAAACACAATCTCCGAATTCTAAACATTTCCCATGGCTCCAAGAAGTTTCTACATTGGTTAAATCTCATTTGGTAAACATGGAAATACAAGCCATATCCAACAGAGGTTTGAAATTTGACCTTAACTTTGTTGAGAGATGGTAGCAGAGCTAGAAATTCAAGTTTGGGGGGTCATTATACAAAAATAAAAAAGTTTAAGGAGCCAGTGAAAAGGGTTTAAAATTTGTTAAAATTTGAAAAATTTTAAAATTGATTTTAATTTTTTTTATCCCCTCCCCCCCCCCTCTTGCTAAGAGGTGTGGTTACCAGTGGCCAGGGCCGGTAGTGAGACAACCGCCTTGGGCCCCTAAATTGTAGTTAAAAAAAAAAAATTGATTTGAAAATATTGCCCATATAAAATTTTAAACAAAACATACCCGTAAATGACTTTAAAATGGCCAACCATACACATTATAAATTGTTATTTTAAGAAGGCCCACTAATGGAAACCCAACTCATAAATAACTTTAAAAATTGCCCACCATACATATATAATTTTTTTTTTTTTTTAAAAGCCCACCAATGGAAACCCATTTATAATTCTTATAACAACAATATTGGATCAAAGATGATGGTGGGTTGAATCCTAATAACACTTGTGTTTGTCATAAATAATTCTCTTTTGTATCTCAAAAAAAATAAAAAAAAATAAAATAAAATAAAATTCATAAGTCGTTGCTTCAAAGATAATTAAATCAATACACTTTTTTTTTTTCCCTTTTTTGAAAACCCATTTTTTTTATGTAACCTTAATTAGTTCTTTTGCTATTAAAGATGCGACACGAGTAAGGTTTAATGATATATTCTTTGATGCAATTATAAAAAAATTATTTTGGTAACTTTCTTTTTTGCTATTTTGTTGTGCACATTATAGTCTTGAGTTTGAGTTATTATATTGATTTTTACAAATATTTAATAGAGAAAAAACAAACCAAGTAAACAAACATAGAGTATCGAGGGCCTCATTTCTATATTTCGCCTCGGGCCTAGAAAATCTCAGGACCAGCCCTGCCGGTGGCTATGACCACAGCACATGTGCCGTTTTATTGGTAAGAATATGGAGAAAACAATTTGTGAACATATCTGTCTGTTGAGTGTGTATGGTGCAGCATCTTTGCGCCCTTTGTATGCAACCAACAACATCACGATAATATATATAAACCTTTTTTCAAAATAAAAATTTGTTCCTACAAAACAATTTTATTAATAATAATAAAAAATGTTACATTATACTGAAATAATTAATATATTTATAATAACTAAATATAATTGTACTCAAATACGATTATTTTTTTTTTTTAATGGAGATAAATAATTTGAACAAATCTAAACAAAAAACGAAACAAATCCTATAAAATAAAATAAAAATAAATCCAAATAAATAGAAAATTTCCTACATTTTAATATTGTTTAACAACTTTCCAACTAAAGCAAGCAGCACCTAAACAAGTTCGAATAGACAAATGCTAATTTGGCGCATGATGACCGGTGATTTCTGGTCCCCGTTGAAAGAAAATCTTCATTTGTGACGATGTGTGAAGAATTTTTGGTCCCAAATTGATCCTAATCAACACACTCACTACTGTCTTTATCTCTATTCTCTACTACTCGAAACTGTATCACATGCCGGAAAGCTTTACTCTGGCGACTGTAGTATATATATACTTCATTCCAATATCGAGCTTCATTCCTGCGTAGGAACTTGTGCGAATTCTGAGGTAAATTAAGTAAGCTAAAAAGTTTTTTGAGTTATGTTTTTTTGGGGGGTTTTCTTGGGTGGTTTCTTGCATTTCTCCGTGTTTGGAGATTCATATGACTTGTGTTTGCATAATCTCTTCCAAGTTCTTCAAATGTGTCACAGACTAATTTAGTGCTCAACTAGGAAACACTAATTTTTTTTTATTATTTCTTTTATTAAATTGTCAAATCAATGTTTTATGTTTTAACTACAAGTAGGATCTCTTGCCTAGCAGTAAAGGGCCATCTTATGAAGTTTAGGAATTCCAAGAGTAATTTTAAGATGTCTTGGTATCTTGAAGAAGAGATTTCTAGGATTATAAAGATTGGTGTAGCTTTGGGGTTGGATTTCGATAACAAGGAAGTGGGGATGGTTGATGTTTTTGTAGAAGCAAAGAGGAAGTTGAAGTTAGGCGGCTTGAGAGAGTTGAAAGTTCAGTAGGTTTCTGGTGACCTTGATAGGTTGTTTTAGGTGGTGTTTGTGGTGTTTCTCGTGTTGGTTGGTGCTAGCTTGGCCGCCTTTTGTTTCGGGTTTGTTTCGTGTTGCATTTCTGTGGGTTTGTTTCTGTTTTGAGCATGGGTGGCTTGTTGGGTGTTTGTCTATTTAGGGGCTGTTGGGGTTGTGTGTCTTGGTGGCCTTTGGGCGTTTGTAGTTTCTCGGCTTGGCCTTTCCTGAATAAATTTTGCTGTTAAAAAAAAAAGTTTTATATTTAGGGTTAATTGCACAAACATACCCTCTATTGATCAAATAAAGAAAATTTTCAAACAAATGCCCTATTCAAACACAAACATTCCAATTGGAATGTGCTTGGGGTATAGAAAGTCAATAGTGCCCTTGGGTAAAAAGGAGAGGTTATTTTGGTGGGTAAATTTCACAAACAACCCTGAATTTAGGTGTAATTGTATAAATATTCATTTTTTCTTCTAATAATTACATAAATATACCCTGTCGTCTGTTGACTTTTGTTAACTTTAACCTTTAACCACATTTGTATCCCGAAATGACTAAACTACCTTGAAAACTTATTTATCTTTTCTTTTATTATTTAAATATATTAAAAAATATTTACTTACAAAATTGAAAAAATCGGTACAATTTTTTTGTTGCTTTCTTTCTATCATTTTTTAACACAATTAGAACCCACAACACTAGAAAAATGGTTGTGTTTAGTGGGTTTTGATTGTGTTTAGTGAGTTTTTGTGGGTTCTGTGGGTTTTGATTCCGTTGATTAAATGTAATTATTTGTGGGTTTTGATTGTGTTGATGAAAAGAAATTGTTTGTGGGTTCATGCATTTGAAATTGAATGTTTTGGTGATAAAGTTTGTTTTTGAAATCTGAAAATTTGGTGTTTGGGGACATGGAAAATGTAAAAAAAAAAAAAAAAATGATAGAAAGAAAAAGAAAATCAAAGCAACAAAAAAAAAAAATTGTACCGATTTTTTCAATTTTTTAAGTAAATATTTTTTTAATATTTTTAAATAATAAAAGAAAAGATAAATAAGTTTCAAGGGTAGTTTAGTCATTTCAGGATACAAATGTAGTTAAAAGTTAAAGTTAACAAAAGTTAAATGACGGTAGGGTATATTTATGTAATTATTAAAAAAAATGAATATTTATACAATTACACCTAAATTCAGGGTTGTTTGTGAAATTTACCCACCAAAATAACATCTCCCTTTTATCTAAGGGTACTATTGACTTTCCATACCCCAAGTGCATTCCAATTAGAATGTTTGTGTTTGAATAGGGCATTTATTTAAAAATTTGCTTTATTAGATAAATAGAGGGTATGTTTGTGCAATTAACCCTTATATTTATTACAATTCCTAATTTAATCCTCCCACATTTATTTATAATAATATTTATTTCAAAAATTATGCAGTTGAAAAGATCTAGCTGAGATCTTTAAAATGACACAAATATTAATATATCTATTTAAATTATTTATTTTGCATTTAACTAATGGTAAATTTTTATATTACCTTAATTTAGTGCAATTAAAGAAATGACAAAATACTTCAAAAAAAAAAAAAAAAAAAAAACATGACAAAATACTTCACAAAAAAATAAAAAAAATTACATGACAAAATTCATTGTTGGATAAAAGTAAATGGATTTAAAAAACATTGGTGGAGGGTAGTATGATGAAATAAATGGAGGTGCTTTGTCTTTTATAGTAGAGAATGAAGAAATAATTAGATGAGAAAATTGGATAAGAAAATGAGATGAGAAAATTAGATAGAGAAAATTAGAAGAGAAAAAATTAATGTGAAGAAAACAAATGAAAAAACATCTATCTATTACATATTAATGGTAGTAGGGACAGTTGGATTCGTTGGATAAGATAGCGTTTTTGAGTAGCATCGATTTTCACATGGTGTAATGATTGGAATTTGCCCTTTCCGACGAACTTTCGCACCCTGTAGAACTAATATCTCTTAGATCTCATCTAATTTAATTTTGCGTCCGGGAGGCTTGCATGGTGGAGGTTTGAGGCTGAACACCGTAATGAATGATTTTACCACTTATCTACGGGATCTATTGAAAATGATGATATCAATCATTATAAATACAACATTCGAAATATTACTCTCATTGTTGGGGAGAGGTTTCCCCACATATTACGACTTAATAGGTAAAAATGCATTGAATCTTTATCACAAAAGAGAAGTGCCCAACAACTTTCGTAAGGATGGTTGTGCATTTTAATATTTATGATCACAACATTCATTATGTGTGTCGCCAAATACTAGCTTTTTCGCAAAGCACTGCATGTCAACAGTTGTTAAAAATGTTCATACAACAACATGTATGATATGTGCATTGCAGAATATTAGCAATTTTTACGAAACGCAAGCCAATAGTTGCTACAGAGACTCCCATGACAATGTGCATTATGTATGTGTTGCAGAATATTAGGGCGCGTTTGGTATCGTTTTTAAAATGGTGTTTTTTAAAACTTTTTTTTTTTTAAATAGAAATCATGTTTTAAAAATGATGTTTTTAAAAATGTAATGTGTTTGGTAGTGTTTTTTAAAAGTAGTTTTTTGAAACGGAAAACGATGTAAAAGTGTTTGGTTATTATTTTTAAAATGAGTAAAGTAGATGTTTGGAGGGAAAAGTTGATTTGTTTTGAAATAATGTTTTTGAAAATGGTGAAAAACAATAAAAAGTTGTTTTTAACTTTTTAGTTATACATTTCAAAAAGTTGTTTTTTGTTTTAAAAAACAGTTTTGTAAAACGTGTAAACAAACAACATTAAAATTGTTTTTTATTTTTAAAAACAGAAAACCATTTTTAAAAATGGTTCCAAACAGCACCTTAGATTTTTTCACAACGCGTAAGTTAACAATTGCTAAGACACTCCTATAACAATGTCCATGATTTGTGTCGTTAAATATTAACTGTCTAGGAACATTCACATTTGTATATATATATATATTATTACAAATATGCTTAAACCCCACAAAATGTGCATTGTTTTATGAAATAATTTTGACAACATGCATCCATTGTGTGTTGCTATATATATGTATTCAATTATTAGTAACATTTGTATGTACAATGTCTTAAGTAGTTTCAACTATATATATTTTGTATGAGTTACGATAAATGATTTTTGACTTGTATGGTTTGCACATTATAATAATTGACTTTTAGCAACGTGTGCGATCCGCACATTGAATTTTGAATATTGCTAAAAGGGTTTTTTTTTTTTTTTTTTTTTTTTTTCCTATCTACATATCAAGGTATTATAGATATTGTTATCCAAAATACGTCAAAAAAAATATACATGACAAAATTCATTGTTGGATAAATGTAATGGATTTAAAAAAGTTTGGTCGAGGGTAGTGTGATGAAATAGATTGAGGTGCTTTTTGCCTTTTATAGTAGAGAATGAAGAAATAATTAGATGAGAAAATTGGAAAAGAAAATGAGATGATAAAATGAGATGGAAAAAAATTAGATGAGAAAAAATTAATGTTAACAAAATTAGTTGAAATAATTAAGTGAATATTAGTTGGATAAATAAGTTGAATAATATTATGGTGAAAAATTTGGGGTAAAATTATGTGAGTAATTATTATTATTTTTTTTAATATTTGCAATTAATTATTTAAGAATAATATTTTTTATGTCAAAAAAATTAATTAATTTTGTTTAAGTTAACTAATAGAAATTAATTAGTATTGTATAAAGTTTTATTGAGAGAATATTCTTGTATTCTTGTAAAGATGCTCTTTTACACTAAATTGGTGTTGGATGCATTGGAGTGGGAAAAAATTTGGTGTTAGAATATTTCCAAAAGATTCTCCTTTTACACTAATTTTATGTGATATTTGGTGTTCTCCATTGGAGATGCACTTAGCACACCTCATATTGAAAAGTTAGGGACATTTTTTTTAATAGATTTTTAAGGTTGACTTATTGAGAATACAAAGACGCTTTTTTTATTTATTTTTTATTTTATTTTTTTATTTTTTATTTTTGGATCTTCTCTTTACCTCATATTTTTCCCGACCTCACATAATCTTATGACACATAAGTATTGCAATGAATGTGTGGTTAAGATGTGATTGGTTTTCACAATCAATTTATCAACAACAAATCACATGCTTTAAAAAGGTTAAGAAAAAGATGAGATAACGAGAGGATCCAAAATTGTTTTTTTTTTCCCCTTAAATGCATGAATTTTCACTTTAAGAATACGTGCCTCCACATTGACAAATTACACAAACATTCCGGATAGTAGATGTAATTACATGTGTATGCAACTTTCTTCATAATTGCACAAACATCCTCAACTGTTAGTTGACTTCTGTCAACTCTAACGGTTGACTACATTTTAGTGCAAAATGACATTCAAGGGGATTTGTGTATTTTCGAACCAATTGGGATTGGTGGGAGCTGACAATGGGGAGTAAGAAGTTTTACCATTTATGCGGAAGAGAAATACAAGGCTTTCAAAAAATTTTGATCAAATGATGAGGTGTGTGAATTGTCAACATCTTATAAATTATTAGATTATATAATGAATGATGTGATATTAACAACTCACATGGTACATCATTTGAGCTTGAATCTAGACAATTGTTTTTGGAAACCTAGCATTACTCTTTGTGGAAACCTGAGTGAGGTGTGTATTTCCAAAACATTTGGGGTTGTTTTGACATAAAGGCTTAGCTCAAGGAGCTGAGATTCTTGAAGTTTTCCCAAATACAAGGCTTCATTAATAGGTTGGCAGCTCTTCATCCTTACTCAAAAGTTCAGACTCAACAAAAGAAATTTGAAGAGCATTTCTCGCCGCTTTCGTTTTGTTATCAATGGTTTCCACTTTTCCACTTAGACTCTCTGTCGTTTATATGCCCACTTGATATCTTAATCACTGTATATGTTTTTTATTTTTATTTTATATGAATTGCATGTGCAGAGTACTCAATGTTGGAGTTTTTGCAGTAACTGGAATTTGACATGTTCACGAAGACCAAGAATATTTTGTGTTTCGCAAGTAAATACACTTCTGGGACTACTGTCCATGCATGCATCAAATTCAACATGTTGCTATCTTTTGGTCTTGAAAGTACTAAAATGTAATCCTAGTTTAGGTTCTCTATCTTGAGAGTTTGGTAATGAAATAAGATAATAAGGTCAATACATGTGCTAAATTTTCACAGGAAAGGAGTAGCATAGAGGCAAAGGAGAAGCAAGATAAAGACAGGACCAATTTTGAGTTTGGGTAGGCAGATGGAGATGGTGTTCCTCCATTGGTCAGTGCACTAAAAGCTTCAGGGAGGCAAAATGCTGCCTGTTTTAACTTCCCTGGTCACAACAGAGGACGCACTGCACCATGCATCTTCATTAGCTCAAGTCATTGGTTTAGGACCCTTTATTCATGATTTTAATTGTCTTCCAGAGATTGGTAACCACTTTTCTCCAGAAGGGCCTATTCCAGAGGCCAAAAGCAAGCAGCCAAGCTATTTGGAGCATCAGAGACTTGGTTTTTGGTTGGTGGTACCACTTGTGGCATCCAAGCAGCAATACTGGCACTACAAGAAAAGGTGGCTTTTGCTGCACCTATTTTCCGTGGATGCCCATCAGCGGGGAATGATATATAAAAAATGTAAAGGAAAAAAAATAAATTGTTAGGTGTTGTATAGGTTGACTGATATGGTAAAATATTTGTCACACCTATTGAGTATTGACCACAGATGTACACATATGGTAATTAAAAACAAAAAACAAAAATTCTAAAAAAACCTAATCTAAAATCCCTAAATCACTTCATCGGCCACCCATCCTTTACTCCTCGTCGTCGTCACCGGTCCACAGCAGCAGCGACTCTTCTCTCTCACCTCATACTTGTAAGTTCTCTCTTCTCTCTTTTTGATTTCTCTTTGATTCCTCTTCCTTGTTTGTTTTGATTGTTTTTTGGTTAGGTGTTGGCACTTGGCAGAGGTACATCTCTATAATCTGCTCACATGTATGTTCTCTTCATAAATTTTTTGTTTTGTTTAGTGAAACTTAGATTTTCATTTGTTGATTTTGGTGTGAATTAGGCAATTTTGAATTCAGATTCGAATCAAAATGGTCGAAGGTAACGTATTCTGTTCATCTTTTGTAAATCGAATATTTGTTTATTTGTTATGCTAAATTTGTTGTTTTCTTTTTTATGTTTTGGATTAAAATAGCGAGTCCATATGAGGAAGTATTGGATGCTCAGTCTTCTTTAATCACAAAATGTAGTCGTGCTGATAAGAGCAACAAAGGAGACTGTTTTGATCTGCTTTTCGATTATTTAAAGGTTAATTTTCAGTTAAATAAGTAGTTGATTGTGTATTTGTTTGTTTTGTTTTACTTATTTATGATTTTCTTTTGTTGCTACAAAATTATAGTGAGATTGAACCGAATTCATTTAATTTGTAGATTTTGGACTTAGAGGAGGGGATTTCGCAAATGAAGGTCATTCATGTCGTTGGTACTAATGAAAAGGTGCTACATTGAAAGTGAATTTGTTTCCAATTTAGAATATCTTCAGATTTATTTTTGAGAATCGTAGCTTTTAATTAGTAATGAAGTTTGTTTTATGGATATTGGATGAGCGAATTCGTATTTGTATTCAATCTTATTTGCCTGCTTTAGTCTTACATCGGCAGTGATTTGGAATACCAGCTTTGGCTGAGCTCACTACAATAATCTGACTTTAAAGGGAAGCAATTTAGCTATAAGACTATTAGCTAGTGAAGCATGGTCTATACTTAGTAATTTTACTCAGAAAGTCTCTATTATATGTAGGTACTGGTATATCACGGACTTCAAGAGTAAATTATTTTAGTAGTTTGGAAGTGTTAGTGATTCATATGCAGTGATGATGTTCAAGCACTAAGGTAGACTTGAACCTAGGCCTATGGTGTTACATATATTACCTCCATGCACACAAAAATAATTAAGGACAAGTTCTGTTTACTTAGATGAACCACAGAGATTCAATTGGATTGCTTCTTTTGTTTTATTTCATTTGCCTTATATTCAAAATTGTAAACAAGTTTATGACTCTATCTCTATGACTTGTTTAAAATTGTTTTATTTCCTTTGCCTTATGTTCAAAATTGTAAAGAAGCTTCCTTTGCCTTTGTCTAATTTAGGATTCTAATAATGGGAACTTGTTCTCCTGGAGATTATTTGATCCTCCCTCGTAATTCTCACAAATCAGCCATTTCTTCTTTGGTATTATCTGGTGCAATACCAAAATACATCATCCCTGAATATAGCTACGACTGGGACATTCCTGCTGGTGTCATGCCATCTCAAGTATGTCCATCTTAAAAGTAAAAACTACTGTTAATTAATCTTGTTAAAACATATGTCGCCTTCTTGTTGAATTTCAAATTAATTAGTAAAATAAATTGCAGGTAGAAAACGCAATCAAGGAATTGGAGAAAGAAGGCAAAAAGGCAGCTGTTGTTTTTGTCCCTTCACCTACATATCATGGGTGTGTGCAGCAAATTGAGTGAGATTTCTGAGGTGTGTCATAATCATGGAATTCCATTGATTGTTGATGAGGCTCATGGGGCACATTTTGGTTTCAGTGATCAGCTGCCTTATTCTGCTCTCCAACAGGGAGCTGATCTGGTTGTGCAATCCACACACAAAGTTTTATGCTCTCTTACACAGTCATCTATGCTACACTTATCAACCAAAACTAGTGTAGATAGAGAAAGAATATCCATGTGTCTTCAATCCCTTCAAACCACAAGCCCTAATAATCTGCTCTTAGCATCACTGGATGCCGCCAGAGCTCAACTCAATGAAAATCCAAAAACTGTATTCAACGAAGCCATTAACTTGGCTACTGAAACAAGATATCTTTTAAAAAACATTCCGGGTATCTCAGTGCTTGACTCATCCAGCTTCCCTAACTTTCAAACAAGGGATCCGTTGCGGCTCACTCTCGGTTTCTGGCAGCTTGGTTTGTCTGGTTACCAAGCAAATGATATCTTACACAAGGATCTTATGGTGATTTGTGAACTTGTCGGTAGCCGATCGTTGACTTTTGCTTTTAACCTTGGAACATGTAGAGAGCAAATCCAGAGGCTTGTCTCTGCCATACAACAAGTATCACCAATCCATTCTTCATTGTCTAATGGGAAATTTGTGAATGGACTAGTGGCAGATGAGAATAGTGTTATGGGACCCTCGGCTGACATTGAAATTGGTTTGAATCCAAGAGAATGTTAGAGTAGGAAAAGAAAATGGAGAATAACTTTCAGGTACGATTTGAATCGTTTCCTTAAAGTGTTATTTGCCACTCAATTGAGTTTGCTAAAGGGTTCTTGGCAAATCACTTCCAGGATACAACAAAGTTTGGAACCTACGATATAACAAAACCAAAGTATTCCCTTAGAATTCTTTGAAAGGAAATTGTATGACTATTGCAGAGAGAAACAATAAATTTTTTGTGTATGTTAACACTTAATCTGTGTTTTATTTATACAGGAGAAAATGGGTGCATTTGGTATCCATTCAATTTGTCTTGTCTGTATAAAGAGATGTGTCTATTGATATTGCATCTGTTACTAGAAATTAGGGTGCGTTTGGTACGTGGGACGGGACAGGACAACGTGGGATAGTTTGTCCTTGTCCCATGTTTAGCGCGACATTAGTGTGGGACAAGGTGGGACAAAATTCTCAAAAAATTGTCCCACCCTTGACCCTCGGCCAAGTTGTCCATGTACATAGGACAAGCGTCGAAAAGACGGTTTTACCCTTCTTATTTCTAAATGTTACAAACTATATATACACAACCTGAATCCTATCTCATTCTTTCTCTCTCTCTCTCCCCTCTGTGTTACCTCTCCTGCCGCTGAATCTCAGCTCTGTTTCAAAATCCAAAAACCACCCAAATCCTCCCTTTTACCTCTAGATCACCGATTTCCACCGCAACCTTCGCCGCCGCATCACCCGTTCACCTCCCTCACACCGCCGCATCACCCTGGTCACCTCCCTCACTCTGTCACATCACTCGGTTTTAGGTTGTTCTAGGGTTCGTTTCTATTTGAGATGAAGGTGAAGATGGTAGAAATTAAGTGAAGATGGTAGAGATGATAATTTGATTTGATTTCCATTTTGATTGATAATTTCAATCGTAATCTTGGAGATTTGATTTGATTGTTAATTTATAATTTTTTTTATTCATTGATTTGTAATATTTATTGAAATAATTGAGTTGATTGGGTTTTTTTTTTTTTTTTTTTTTTTTCTTTGTGAGATAACAAATCAGTGAAGAAAAAGATGATAGGAATTAGGGATTTGATAATTTGGGGATCTATTTGGGCTTTTATCGAAGAAGAAGAAGAATGGATCTCTGAGAAGGTTTGGGAATTTCGGCTATTAGGTACATCAGAAAACAATTGGGAAAATTGAGGATTTTATTCTAGGGAATTTTGGCTAAAGAAGAAGAAGAAGATTTGGGATTTTGTTTCTAGGGATTTCGGTTTAAATTCTACTCTCTCTCGATCTAATCTATCTCTCTCTCTTATCTATTCTTCTTATCTTCAATCTATGTTCTTCATCTTCAATTCTATTTTCCAAAAATATTCCATAAACCTACAAAAATCAAGCTTAAATATATTAGAAAATATACTAAAATTGTCAAGAGCATGACAGAAACCTGGTGGTGTGAATTGGAGATGTTGGTGGAGACCAATCTCCACATTGGATCTTCAACTCAATTTTTTTTTTTTTTTAATTTTTCAGTTTTTGTTTTTTGTTTTGGGTTAAATTCTATATAATCTTCACAGTCCATCATGAATATGAATGGTGGAGATAAATATTTTTAAATAAAATATTTTTTTTTTTCAGTTTTTTAAATTGCATTGTTTTTAAATTTTTGAATATCTTAAATTTTACTATCTGATTTTTTTCCCTTGTTTTCTTTTTTGATTTTTTTAAATTCAATTCTTAATCTCCACCGTCCATCACAAAGATGGATGGTTAGAGATCCATTTAGAAAAAAAGTTTAATTTTCTTTTTAATTTTTTGCATAGAGAACTTGATCCCAACCCATCTATCTTAATCAAAGATGAAGAAATTGTAAAAAATAATCATGTAAAATTATTAATTAAGAAGATTTGTCAATGACAATATTATTATTTTTGTAATAAACATTAGACAAGACAATAGGGGCACTCGATCTGGTCATTTAAACCTCTTGTCCTGTCCTGTCCCAGCCATGCCAAACGCATAACAGTACAGTCCACTATTCTATCCCAAGCATTCCAAACACAATAAAAAACAATACGTCCTGTCCCGTCCTGTCCCGTCCGCGTACCAAACGCTCCCTTACAGATGAGTTGGTAAATACTCCAACAATCACACTTTACAAAGAGTCATTTCCTACATATATATCATATATGTTTGTGTCAATTCAATACTCAGAAAAACTCTTTGAAACAAAAAGTTATCTCAGTTGGTTTCAAAGAGTTACATCTATTGGACAAATTCAAACTATCATCTCTCACACACTTTTCACATTATATCTGTATGAAATATATATTTGTAGTTATATATATTTGAAATCTCCAACAATCCTTTCCAATTTCAAATATATATTTATATATAATATAAGACACTGCAATAATATATTCTCCCATGTTTCAGAGTCATACTTATATCATCTTGCATACAAGAAGGTGTCTTTCGAATTAAACCTTCAATTAGTGTAAGTAATTCAAAGTTTCAACGAAACTATGGTGGCCTAAGCTTAAACCAAGTCTTCATATGCTAAAACCTAAATTACCACACGCATGATCATATTATATTTCCTTAAAAAATAATATTCTGAACTAATTAAGCACTATTATGGCCTTGTGCTTCCTCTTGGTTTCATGAACATTTACAAGAGAAAAAACCCAACTCTTGGTAGAAGCGGCACCACTTCTTATGTTCATATAGGTGAGGTCCTTTCCCATGTCTCTACTACTACAGATATGATCAAATACAATTAAACCTCATTAAGAAAAACTCATCCTCTTAATTGTAGCAGTATTGCACTAATCATCCTAGAATGGGCTATATATAAAATATTCAGTGCACTTACAACCACATATCAGTAATTTGTTATTACCCATTAAACTTTGAACTAGTGATGTGCTAGATAAAGTTGGGTTACCATTACTGGTGGTTTTCAATAAAGGGTTTTAGCCCCATTCCACTAGATGTTTTAACTACCAAATCTCTCGAGAGTGCTTTTGTAAATGGATCCACCAAGTTGTTGCTTAATTTAACATAAATAATATTAATAACTCCATCAGTTATTAATTGTTTGATATACTCATGTCTCAAGATTATATGTCTAGACTTTCTGTTGTTTACTTTACTATATGCTCTAGACAAGGTAGCTTTGCTGTCACAATATAAAGAAATCGATATGGCATTGGTTGTGGCCACAACTCTATTTCCAATAATAAATTTCTAAAGCCACTCTGCTTCTTTACCTGCTGCTGCCAAAGCTATAAATTCAGATTCCATAGTTGAATGTGCTATACACATTTGTTTCTTAGATGCCTAAAAAATTGCTCCTCCAGCAATTGTAAAGATCCACCCTAATGTGGACTTATTATCACTAACACTTGTTATCTAACTTGCATCTGAATATCCCTCAAGTACTGTTGGAAATTCATAATAAAATAAACCAAAATTAATGGTTCTTTTAAGATATCCAAAAACTTTATTTACTGCTTTCCAATGAGCAATACCCGGATTACTTGTATCTAGAAAGTTTACATACAGCAAATGCAATATTTGGTCTTGTACAATGCAGGACATACATTAAACTTCCAACTACACTAGCATACTCAATTTGTGCAATTGATCTACCAGTATTACTAATAATAGTATCACTAGTCTCATAAGGGGTCGTTGCTTCTTTTATTTGAAGATGTTTAAATTTAAGAAGCAATTTCTCTATATAATGTGATTGACACAAAGCATAACCCCCATTGTGCTTCTTAACTTTTATTCCTAAAATAGTATCCACTTCATTCAAGTCTTTCATTTTGAACATTGAATTTAGATACTTCTTAGTTTCAGTTACACCTTTCATGTTTGTTCCTAATATTAGTAAGTCATCAACATATAAGCACAAAACAACACCATAATCATTTGTGAACTTAGAATATATGCAGTTATGTACATTGTTATGTCTAAATCCAAATGATAAAATCACATAATCAAATTTCTCATACCATTGTTTAGGTGCTTGTTTCAATCCATATAATGACTTAACTAATTTACAAACTTTCTTTTCATTTTCAAATAGAACAAACCCTTCTGGTTATTCTATATATACTTCTTCATCCAAATCACCATTCAAAAATGTTGTTTTCACATCCATTTGATGCATGTGCAAATGATACAAAGATGACAAAGTAAACATCACTCAAATAGATGTGATTCTAGCTACTGGTACATAGGTATCGAAGTAATCTATTCCCTTTTTCTATTTAAAACCCTTAGCCGCCAATCTGGCTTTAAAAGTTTGAATAGATCCATCTGTATTATATTTTCTTCTAAATACCCACTTATTGCTTATTGCTTTAGATCCTTCTAGCAAATCTACTAAAACCCATTTTTGATTTGCCATTAATGAATCCATCTCATCCATTCTAGCCTCCTTCAAAAAGGATGCGTCTCTTGAAGCCATTACTTCACTTAGAAATTTAGGATCTTCTTCTACATATAACATAATGGGTATTTTATTCAAAACTTGATTTCTATCTCCTTCTACTAAAAATACAATAGACTGAGAAGAAATAAAATTTGGATCTAAAGTCTTTTCTTTTCTTGCTCTTTGACTTTTTCTAGTTTCAATAACATTAAGAAGAAAATTTCAGAATTCTCGTCAGAATTCTCTCCCAATTTTTCCAAACTTCAAAACATCATATCTTCCTCATCCGGAGTCGGATTTGAGTGATTCAAGTTGAAGAGTGTTTGTATTTGAGTCCTCTAACATCTCCAAGTGGTTTGGTGGCTGTTTGATCATGATTTCAAGTGGTTGAACACTGATTTCCGAACCAGCTGCAGAATCCGAGGTATGAGTCTCAACTTTGGGATTTCTTATTATTTGACCTTCCATTTGCTTGGGGTTTCTTCTTCTATATCTATGTTATTGTTTGGTAAAAGCTATTTGGAAAGATAGCTTGATTATCATTCTAATTAAAACTCAATTTGTGGACTAATGTTGACTAGATTCTATGATTCTAGGTTTTACATATGTTTGTGAGTTGTATTGTGATTAGAATGGCATCTTAGGTTGTTTGATACGTAATTGAATTAATTTTGTGTTAAAATGACTTTGAGATTTGATTTGATCCCTTGATTATTAAAATCTAGGATTTGTGTATTTGTTTATGATTTAGAGAATATAGGTTTTGATTGATGTAAATCTCAAAACCTTGCTCTATATTTTTGTCTAGTATATTGATTGATTTTAATCTCATATATCTAGAATTTAATTGTATTTTGATAGCATCTTGAATTTGTACTTCATGAACATATTGTGATTCAAGTGTTATGTGTGTGAATGAGACTTTGAGTGTATGTGTTAGGTGTTTTTGAGGCTGTTTTCTTTTCTTCCTTTGAGAAGAACTAGAATCCAGATTTGACAAAGGTACTTGATGAGTTGATTCTGTTTTGTTTCAGAACTATGATTATTGTAAAATTTATTTTCAATAAATTCAACATCTCTAGACTCATTAATTGTATTAAAGTCTAAATCAAGTAACCTGTATGCCTTAGAATTTTCTACATATCCTACAAAGATACTTTTAATGCCTCTTAGACTCATTTTAATGCCTCTTAGACCCAACTTAATTGGATCTCTTAGAATCGATTGCCTTATAAAAGGCTAAGCAACCCCATACTCTTCAATATGACAAATTTGGCTTTCTTGTCATGCTCTTCACAACAATTATCAAACTCATTTGAAAAATATTCACCACCTCTATCACTATGAAGACATTTTAATTTCTTTCCCTTTTGATTTTCTACTGCAGCCTTGTAATGTTTAAAACATTCAAAGGCTTCATCTTTATTTGACAAAAGATGTACAACAGTATAATTAGAACAATCATCTATAAAAGTAATAAAATATCTTTTTCCCCCTCTAGTCAAAACACCATTAAATTCACAAATATCACAATGTATTAAATCTAACAAAATTGTATTTTTTTTTTTCAGCTATTGAAAATGGTTTCTTAGTCAATTTTGCTTGAATACAAATTTCACATTTATCACTATAATCATTATTGCAAGCAATTAAACCATGTGTACGCATGTATTTCAAAGATCTAAAATTGATATGTGCTAAACGCATGTGCCATAAATGAGAAGAAGATTCAACAATATAAGCAGAAGAATTAACTTTATTATTAATACTGAGTTTGAACATCCCATCACAAGAATATCCCTTCCCAACAAACATCCCATTTTTCGACATTATTAACTTGTCAGACTCTACGGTCTTTATACCGCTCTTACATAACAAATTTGCAGATACAAGATTCTTTTTAATATCTAGAACATGTAGAACATTGGTTAAGATAATTTTCTTCCCTGAAGTAAATTGCAGTTCAACAGTCCTTTTTCCCAAAACCTTGGCACGGTTATGATTTCCCATTAAAACCATTTGATCATCATTTGCTGCTTCATATGTCTTGTAATGTGTTTTGTCATTGCACACATGAATGGTAGCACCAGAATCAAGCCACCAACCAGAGGATGTAATTCCCACTGCCATGTTTAATTCAGTTATCATGCCAATATGCATCATGGATACCATTGCAACAATATCAACACCTAATTCTTCTACCATGTTTGCATCATTGGTCTTATTGACATTTTGTTCACTGAATTTTCTATGTCTGCAATCACGAATGTAATGGCCTGGTTTTCAACAATGAAAGCAGTTTCCATTTGCATTCTTCTATTTGTTGTTGGATTTATTTTTCTTGAACTTCCTTTTGTCATTTTTCACCTTGAAGTTCTTCTTGTATTTACTACCAGCTTCCACAGTGTGAACTTTGGAGGAATCTTTAGAAGGAACACTCTTATCATGATTTCGAGTTTCCTCTTCAATTTGAATGCTCTTTTGCAAATTCTCCAAACTGATACTTTTACCATATGTAGAAGTTTCTTTCTATAATTATTCCATGTTAGGGTAATTTAGACACAATAGCCCCAACAATCAAAGGATTTGGAATAATTATTTTAAGTTCACGAAGCTGTGATACAAAGACCAATAATTCATGAACTTGGTCTAGGATGGGTTTATTGTCAAACATAGTAAATTCATAATATTTAAACATCAAGAATTTGTTAGTACCTCTTTTCTCAGTTGTGTACTTGTGTTCAAGAGCCTCCCAAATTTTTTTTGGAGATTGAATGTGTGTGTAGAGATCATACAAGCGATCAGTCAACGTTCCCATAATGTGTCCTCCGCAAACCAATTCATCTTCTTCACGTTTCTTTTGATCAGCAACAATTTTCTCCTTGTCCTTGTCGCTTGATTCAATCAAAAGTTGCAACTTTGGGCCTAGCACATACATGATCGAACCAAAATTGTTATGATTTTGGCCCTCATTTCCTTCTCTTTATGCTTGATTCTCGGGTAATTTCTTGTGATTTAATTGTGTAAATTAAGTGTTTTCAAGTATTTACAAAGTTCAAGGGCATTGGAGTAATTTTGGAGAATTAGGGGCAAAAGTGTAATTATTGAAGGAAGATTGAAGTTATTATGATTATATGAGAGATCAGGGGGCATATCGTAATTCGTCAGCAACCATGCCACCTTAGATAAATGAAATGGTGGGTTTCAAAGTTGGGAACAGATCAGGCATGGCCAAAATTAGAAGTCCAAACGCGTCACACCTTGCTTCTAAGCGCACCCTAATGAAGACAAAGGACCAAGCCTATGCGCACCCCGACCCAATGCTAAGTACACCCCATCATCTCCAAACTTCATCTTCAACCTCATGAGCCGGTTGCCATTGATGCTGTAAGTTCCTCAAAGTTTGATTGGCTTATTTCGGTAACAAACCACAATTGGGGTTTGTATTGTAAGGATAGCTTAGGTAATTGATGATCAAACTCAAGGCCCTCTCAAGACCTTAAGGTGATAAGCACTCCAAAGGTATATCTTTAGTGCTTAGTTTCATTGAAGAGATTTAGTTGCACATACACACTTGTAATGTTTGCATATGTATGTTTTACTTTTGTGTGCATCCTCTTCACATGTCACCTTCACCAAGGAGCCATTGGAACTCCTTCACATGGATCTCATGGGTCCCATCCAAACCGAAAGCTCAGGTGGTAGAAGGTATATTCTTGTGGTGGTTGATGACTTCTCTAGGTTCACATAGACCTATTTTCTTAGAGAGAAGTCCGAAGCTTTTGAGAAATTAAAAATGATATGTGTCAAAATTCAAAATGAGAAAAATTCCCACATTAAGAGCATTAAGAGAATTAGAAGTGATCATTGGAAAGAGTTTGAGAATGCTATCTTTGAAAGCTTTTGTAATAGTCTAAGTATTTCCTATGAATTTTTGGCACCTAGAACTCCTCAACAAAATAAAGTTGTAGAAAGGAAGAATAGGGTCTCACAAAAGATGACCCGGGTGATGTTGCTTAGCAACAAGGTTCCTAGGAATCTTTAGGCCAAAGCTGTTAATACGGCTTGTTATATAGGGAATAGAATATTCCTTAGGCCCGGGACTAAACAAACATCCTATGAGTTATGAAATGGTAGAAAACCCAATGTTAGCTACTTCCACGTCTTTGGAAGCAAGTGTTATTTACTTAATGACCGAGATCACTCTTGGCATCAAACTTGGCAAGTTTGATGCCAAGAGTGATGAGGGTATTTTCATTGGATATGCACTTAATAGCAAGCCCTATAGAGTTTTCAATTTAAAAACTCGAAGTGTTATGGAATCATCAAATGTTGTCTTTGATGATTGTAGGCTCAAAAATGACAATCATGAGGAGGATGTTTGTGAAATTGATGACCTTCCTTTGAAGGAGTGTGATGAGACTTCAAGTGATTTGAAGTCAAACCAAAGTGAAGAGGATGATCAACCTCTTAATAGAGATCCACCTTTGGACTCCAGTGAACCTGCTCCTTGGGTTAGGAAACTCAATGATAAAGATGATATAATTGATAGCAATAAGGGTGTTAGGACTAGGTGTCAAATAGCTAATCAAATTAGCTATACTTGTTACACCTCTCAAATAGAACCCAAAAAGGTTGATGAGGCCTTGAATGATGAGTTTTGGGTTCTTGCCATACAAGAATAGCTAAACCAATTTGAAAAAAATGAGGTTTTGACTCTAGTTCCTAGGCCTAAGAATACCAATGTCATAAGCACCAAATGGGTGTTTAGGAACAAAGCCGATAAAGATGGCAACATTATACGAAACAAAGCTAGGCTTGTTGCATAAGGATACTCTCAAATTAAGGGTATTGACTTTGAGGAGACTTTTGCTCCCCGTTGCTCGCCTTGAGTCTATAAGGCTTCTCCTGTCCATTTATTGTGTGTACAAGTTCAAATTACATCTAATGGATGTTAAAAGTGCATTCATCAATGACTTCTTGCATAAGGAAGTGTTTGTTGAGCAACCTAAGGGGTTTGTGGATCCACACCACCTCACTCATGTCTATTGCCTCTAGAAGACATTATATGGGTTGAAACAAACACTGAGGGCTTGGTATTAGCGTCTCACTCTTTATCCTATTGACAATGGCTACTCAAGAGGTAGTGTTGACAAAACTTTTTTCATCAAGTGCAATAAAGATGAGCTTTTCATAGCTCAAATTTATGTTGATGACATTGTGTTTGGTTCCACCAACAGGTCAAAAGTGCAACAATTTGTTGATGTTATGTCTCATGAATTTGAGATGAGTATGGTTGGTGAAGTAAATTACTTCCTAGGCTTGCAAATTAAGCAAATGCATGATGAGATCTTCATATCCCAAGCTAAGTATGTAAAAAACATAGTGAAGAAGTTTGGCCTTGAAAATGCCAAACATTGTGACACACCCGTGAGCACCACCTTAAAGCTAAGCAAAGATGCTAGTGGAAAGAGTGTTGAGCAAAGCTTATATCGGGGCATGATAGGTAAGTCGCTTTACTTGATCGCAAGTAGACCCGATATTTCATTTAATGTGGGTGTTTATGCTAGGTACCAAGCTAATCCCAATGAATCTTATCTTGTTGTGGTAAAGAAGATTTTCAATTTGTGAATGGTACCTCAAATCATGGGATTTGGTACTCTTTTGACACTAATCTAAGTCTTGTTGGATTTTAGTGATGCTGATTGGGCGATAAATTTTGATGATAGGAAGAGTACATCAGGTGGTTGCTTCTTCATAGGAAACAATTTGGTATCTTGGTTTTGCAAGAAACAAAACTCAATTTCCCTATCCACGACCGAGGCTGAATACATTGCCGCCGGTAGTGCTTACACTTAATTGTTGTGGATGAAATAAATGCTAGTCGATTATGGCTTAGAGCAAGGTACTCTCACGTTGTTTAGTGATAATATGAGTGCCATTAATATTTCAAAGAATCATGTTCAACACTCTAGGACAAAGCACATTGACATTAGACATCATTTCATTAGAGAGCTAGTTGAGAGCAAAACTATTGCATTAGAGCATGTGGAAACTAATGACCAACTAACGGACTTGTTCACAAAGCCCTTAGACACTCTTAGATTTGGTAACCTTAATAAGTCTATTAGGATTTGTCTCATGGGTTGAAATTGTATATCTTGACCCCATATGGGAAGCTCAAGCAAAGATAGCAAAATTGCATAAAATTGCATTGCGCTACTTTGATAAATTTTATACCTCCTTTTTTATTGCTTGAGATGATTGGTTGTACATGCTTATATGTTTTTTTTTTTCTTAATAAGTGTGCAACATTGCTTTACTTGCAATCCATGTCATAATTATGCTTAAACATGCATTTTTGGACCAGGAGATTTATTTTGGAAGTACTCTTTGAATGACCTATAATTGATCTCCATGACATGATGATTTTTTTCTAATGACATGCTTAAGATGATAAGTATGAAATGTTGATTGCTTAATATTAATTGTAAAAATATGTGTGAAAATCAATATTGAGACTCCAATTTATAAGGATCTTGTATCCATTCCAAGAATTTTAAAATCCAAAGTCTCTCTCCCTCTGTCTATTTATTAGTTAAACAAGGCTACTATCATGTGGGTATCTTACCCGAAAAAATTGAAAATGGTGCAAAAGTTGCTCATGCCTTGTTTTGCTTATAAAGTTGGATATAGCTACTCCTTAAATTGAATTTCTTATAAAATCTATATCCTTACTTTAATTCATGACAAAGGGTGAAATTAGTTTGAATTCTTTTGGAAACCTTTATTGTTTGTTTTTCCAAGTACCATTGTTTTGAAATGCAACATGTCTTGCATGCAAAGCATCTTTGTCACACATTTTCAACTCCTTGAGTCTCTCTTATTTAATTGAGTTGCATAAAGTTGCTTATATGATTATGCATATGCGTTTGTGCTATGAGCTCTCCTTGCTACTGCTTACCTATTAGGTGAGACTCTCTTTGCCTATCTCATGACAAAAAAATGGAGAAAGGTTGTGAGAAGTAGTGCTTTATTGGTATCACATTTAAGGCGAGTTGAGTTGAGAGAGTAACCCGTTTTGGGATGTTGTATTGCATTGCATGATTACATTATTTGATTATATTGGTTTAATTTGTTAAGGCAATTGCAAATGTTCTCGTTATAAGCACCTCACAAACACTTGTTCTTGGAAGGTATTTTTTTTTCTGGTTAATTGTGTGTAGGTTGGAATTTTCTAAGAGCTTTGTATTGACTTGAAGATGTTCAAGATTTAGAATATGAGCTTTATTGTAATGTAGAAAATTTTGTTAACCAACCATCTCTTGTAATTGTGAGGTTGATTTGTGAGTAGTGGTTTTATCACGAAATAGCCAAAGGGGAAGATTGTAAATGCCTCACTTTTTGATTGACTTATTTCGTTGACAAAATCAGAATGGGGTTTAAAATTGTAAGGGTAGCTTAGGTTTGAAGAATTCTACTCAATGGTATTGGACCTCATTGTGGACTTCAGGTGCTTCAAGGAAGCTAGCTAACTTGCCTTGACTATTAATTGAAGAGATTAGTTGCACACACATACACACACTTTTCATGCATAATTTATTCTCTTGCATTTGTGTTTCAAATTCTTATATGTGTGTGTTCTTCATTTCCCACACATGCACCTTGTTAGATCTAAGTGTGGTATTGATTATTGTAATTTGTTTCCGAATGCTTTATCAAAAACATCCGCGTCACACGGTGGTGTGCTTGTTTTAGCGCAATGTATGACCACCGAAGAAGGTTCCAATGTGCTGGTGACTGCACTGGTCCTACTGGCACAGTGACCTCGGATTGTTTTTCCAGGTCCCGATGTGCTGGTATGTTCGTTGGTAGTGCGAGGGTCCATACCCGCGCAGTGTCCAGTTTCAGGTCTATTTTTCCAAAACATCATAGTTTTGTTTAGGGCTCATATATATATATATATATATATATATATATATATATAACGAATTACACCCACCTCCCCTGAGGTTTGCTAAATTACACACGAAAACGACTTTATCATTAACTAATACTCACCTCCCCTCCCGTCAGTCAACGACTGTTACATTTGGCCGTTGACCTTGTCATACTGTATAAAAGTCCAAAATACCCCTAAGTATGTCTATTTACTTTTATAACCCCAAAAAAAGACAAAAACTAAAAAATCAAATTACAATTAAATTTAAAATTAAAATATATAAAAAAACTAATTAAAATTATTATTATTATTATTATTATTACAAAAATAATAATTTAAAAACGAAATTAAATTTTTTTTTTTTTTTTAAATCTCATCTTCTTTATTAATTCATATCATTCAATAATTCCACACAAAAAAAAAAAAAAAAAAAAATTGGAAACTTTCCATTTTTTAAATTAAACTTTTTTCCTAAATGGATCTCCAACCATCCATCACAAAGATGGATGGTGTAGAATAAGAACTGAATAAAAAAAAAAGAAAAAAGAAATTCTGATTTTAAAATATTTAAGATAAAAAAATTAAAAAGAAAAAAAATCTTTATAAAAAGATAAAATATTAAAAATATATATATTATATAAAAAAGCAAGATTGAGACCAGGTAAAAAAATTAAAAAAAAAAATGGATGGAGACCAGTACACCAGGTCTCCATCGTCACCAAACACCAACCCCATCTCAACCTCTTCTTCACAGCACCAGACTCAGAACATCAACCCATATACACCGGTTTCTTCACGCCATCGTCTTCAAAGTTCAAACCACCACAGACCAAATACATCATTTATCAATCCATGAAACCCACTCACCAACTGATTTTCCAATTCGTGAATCACCATTCCACACAAACACATACACCCAAATCCATGAAACCCACTCACTACCTCATCTTCCAATTCATGAATCACCAACACGTGACCACACGGTTCCCGTACCCCATCCTCGCCGCCGTGAAGGTCGGCGGCATCACGTCTTGAATCACGGTGGATCGCGGCGAATCGGGGCAGCAAAGACGATTATTTAGGCGGCTAATGGGTGACTCAAAACTTTCCAGATCTCATTTTCTTTCATTTTTTTTTAATTTTTTTTTTAAAGAAGAGGGAGAGAAGAGATGAGTAAAGTAGAATGTGTTGTTATTGAAGATGAAGATGGAGTTTGTTTATGTTGAAGATGAAGATTGAAATATGAGTTTTTATTTTTAATTTATGGAATTTTTTATTTTTGGATGTTGAATTTGGATTTTGGTTTGATGATGACGAATCTGGATGATGATGAGGGTTTAGATTTGGATTTGGATTAAGTTTAGTTGAAGGAGAATGTAGAGTAAGTTTTGGTAATTGTATCCGAATTTTTGTTATTTTGTTTGGAATTGGATGATTTTACTGATTTGAGTAAAGTAGAATGTGTTGATATTGAAGATGAAGATGGAGTTTGATGATGTTGAAGATGAAGATTGAAATATGAGTTTTTATTTTTAATTTATGGAATCTTTAATTTTTGGATGTTGAATTTGAATTTTGGTTTGATGATGATGAATCTGGATGATAATGAGGGTTTGGATTTGGATTTGGATTAAGTTTTTGCATTTTTTTTTCTTTTTGAAAAAATCATATTGGATGTTAAATAAATTTAAAATTTAAAATTTATTTTTTTTTTTTTTTTGTCTTTTAGTGGGTTTTAATAAATTGAAAGACGATATTACCCTTCTTGATATGGTCAACGGTTAAATGTAATGGACGTTGACTGACGGGAGGGGAGGTGAGTGTTAGTTAATGATAAAGTCGTTTTCGTGTGTAATTTAGCAAACCTCAGGGGAGGTGGGTGTAATTCGTTCACATATATATATATATATATATATATATATTTCATCTTGTGAGCTAAAAATACAATCTTTAGAGATCTTAAAAGTGTCTTCCAAGAAAAGCTACCAAGATTTGATTTTTCTTAACCAAATCTCAAATACCCATCATTCATTCATGATTCAAACATCATCTAACATCATCTAGGTTATGTTCTAGCATGGCTCTTCTTCAACACACATGACTTGGTAAGTAGAACACCATCTTCATCCATTTTAGTATTCTTACTTAACAATAAATCTCTTTTATGACTATAAGTTGAGATTTTTGTGTTGATTGTTGGATTTTTTGTGATAACTATTGCATCTAGGGTTCTATTTGTTCATATAACTAAGTTGTATGTATGTCATATAGCAACATGATATCTAGTATTGTTTGACTTGTTCAACCATGGCTAGATAAGCATTAAATGTGTTGACCTTACATTTATGCATTTTGAATATTGTTCATATTCACATTAGGTTGCATTTCTCTTCTATTGAGAGTTAAGTCTTGTATTTACTGTGGGTAGTTTACAAGCAAGAGCCTAAAATCACTATTAAAGGCCTGCGGGTAGCAAAGATGGATTAATCAATTAGGTGTGATGTGGTCAATCTAGATTGTAATCGTTTTTGTAAATAGTGGATTTGAGGGTTCGATTGGCAATTATACCCGTGAGGTTTTTACCCTCTTGGGATTTTCTCATGTAAAACTAATCATTATGTCATTGCTATTATTTTCCACACTTATCTTACAATGATGGTTTATGTTAGACATTAGGGGTGTTTGTGAGTAATATTGATTAACCGAAAAAGTTGGTGATTAATTTGGTTAAAACCTTCACACACAAACCCTACCAACATCGCCCCCCCACCCCCAAACACTATATGGGAACACTTTAAGTGTTTTTTCAGTGAACATATAAATATCATATTTTGTTGAGTACAAACGGCCTCTTCAGGGGGGGTGAATAGGTTTTAATTGATTAATTACCAACTTTTCGATTTAATCAATTTCAACAACTTTGGCTCATATTAGCAACCAATCAATCAACAATAAATATGTGTAAAACAATAAAAATAAATAATAATAATAAAACACACAAGGATTGATTTGCGTGAGAAACCTTCAAACTGGGCAAAACTCACAGTCTATCCATCTAGTCACACACGGTCCACAAATCCACTATATGTAATGATGTTTATAACGTAGGTTGACCTCTAGTTAGACCATTCTTGGTCACTAACCCATCACTACTACTCGAGAGCCTTTTATAGTGGTTCTAGACCAATTGTTTGTGCACTTATCCACTTAGTCACAAGACTTAGCACTTAATGAAGAGATAAACAACCTATATGAATATATGAAAATATCCAAAATGCAATTAATGCTAGGCTACATTAAATGCTTATCTAGAGATTCAATGATGGAAAGTAAAACAATCCTAGATATCAATATCTAAATGCAAGGCATGAAGATTTAGCTAAAGGGTAATATTGTCCTATATGCAAGCTATCAACAAACAACACATCTCAACCAACAAACAAAGACTCAAACATGTTAGAAAAAACATGAAGCAAAAAGTCATGTAGTTAATCACAAAATAAATGCTAAACCTAGCAAACATGAACATAAGAATGAAACAAAAGGTTCTAGGGCATGTTCAAATTACCTAGTCAAAAAAAGCAAGAAGACCCGTGATTAGATGATGCTTGAATGATGCAAAATGCTCATGGGAATGTGTTTGGTTGAGTAAATGTGAGTTCATGGAAGTCTCTCTCTCTCTCTCTCTCTCTTGAGGAACACTCTACCTCTCAAAGATAGGATTTTGAACTCTTAAAAACGAACTAGAGAGAAGAAACTGTGTCGTTTTGAGCAAAACGGATGCCACGGTCATGACTATCGCGGTTTACCAAAACGGTAGTTGGCCGTGACAAAGGCAAACGAAACGTCGCCAACATACCGTGGTCCCCTATATCGCGACGGTCCAAGATGACACTACAACCACAAAAAAAGATTGTCGCTGGCTTATTAATGTCTACCACAACGACACAATAACCACGAAAAAAACTGCCGTTGGCTTGCCGCTGTTTACAACAATAGCACTTGGACTTTGGAAATGACTATCGCTAGCTAGCCGTAGTCTACCTCGACGACACAATGACCACGACAATGAAAGGCAAGGCCTTCTCATACAGTTTAAAACACTGACATGTATGCAATGAGTACAAGTGGGTGAGGGAGACAATGCACACATAGAAAGACAACAAAAAAGACTATGCATGAACAAGTGTGTGTGTGTGTGCAACTAATACTCTTCAAAGAGTTAAGTACAAGTGATATATCTTTGAGGTGCTCTTGAGCTCGATGTCTTTAGATTGCCTTTGATGCTTGATCATGCATAATGAAGGCTTAGTCTACCCTTACAATTTAAATCACAAATGTGGTTTGTCAACGAAATAAGCCAATCAAAATATGAGGAACTTATAGCCCCCTTAGAACATAATCATGGATCCGTCCATGATTGAAATCATATTAATTATCCCTTAAATAATCTCTTCATCATTAGTAAGCAATTTCTTTACTATATCATTTTCACTAGAATAATTTAAAAGATGCTCAACATCCATTATATTTCCATAGCTTGACCAAATCGTCATACATGTATTTTGGTAAAATAAAAATAATAATAAAAATAATAAATAGGAGCATTCTATTATACACCGATGACTATTACATGTGAGTTGAATAATGTGATCGTGCCAAAAAAGACAAAATCACAATGGGTGTGCTAGTGCACTAAATGAGACGCAAAAAAATAATACATGTACAATAAGAAGATCATAAAACTCTTTTTAAATTAATAAATATTCGTTTATCAATAAATTAATAAATTATTCATTTATCAATAAATAATTAACTCTAAAATAATAATTTTTCTTAGTCTTGACAATATTTTATAGGGGTTTTACCATAGCTCCAAAATTAATAGTAGCATACCAGTGTTTTTTTATGAATTATCACAACACTCAGTAATGAATAAAAGAGAATTAAATTTACCACCACCTAATGTCGTTCGATGGTAAAGAACACTCATTCAGTCTGATAATTTCTTTGGTTCGAGTCGTCATAATCGTAAGTTTTTTTTTTTTAAAGAGAGAGAGAGAGAGAAATTTAAATAGAAAAAGAAAGGAGAACAATTGGAATATAAATATTTTAGTCTAGTGCTCACAAACTTTTTTTTTTTTTTTTTTTTTTAACGACAGTGTTCACAAACGTTTTTAAAAATTTAAAATGAAAACTTGTTTTTATTCCTAAAATGGAATCAAATTAACTGAGGGTATTTTAAGGTAAAATATATAGCTGATTTAGTTTTCTTTTATAAGGTTAGGAACTTAAGTCTTACTCCTAAGCAGTGTTCGAGAAATTGGCCGCCTAGGCCGATTAATCGGCTTAATATAGCTAGTCGGCAGCAAACTGAGGCAAAATGGCCAAAATCGGCCTAGGTGGCCGATTAGTCGGCGACTAATCACCCAAAAATGAAATAATTATAAATAAAAAAAAGATGATTGGATTTTTATGCAAGAAAATAAAAAAAATAGGTCTAAATTCGCCGACCGATTAATCACCAACTAATCAGCCTAGGCGCTAGGTCTCCATCGACTAGCACCTAGCATAATGGTGTAAATGTGGGCTGGCACGGCCCATTTGTGCCGGGGCTCGGCTTGGCACGACACGACAAGTTGCCATGTTGGGCACGGCCCAACCCGTTTTCAAAAAAAGGGGGCCCGGCACATGCTGGCAACACGTGCTTGATGTGCCGGCGGCACGTGCCTGATGTGCCAGGCCATGCTAGCCCACTGGCCTATAAATTAAAAAAAATTATAATTGAAATATTTTAATTCAATTATACTAACTTATATAATATCATTTTAACAATTTAACTTACGTATTTTTAATTGTAATTTGTCAATTGTATTTTTAATTTAACAATTTAACAATTCAATTGTATTTTTAATTATAAATAAAGCTAAAAGATTAAAGAAAATAAAAAATAGATGAAATTATGAAAATAGGAAATGAAGAATTATTTATTTATTTCGGAGTCTCGGTATTACATATTTACATGATTGCCTCATTAAAAACCTTACCAAGAAAAATCCAGTGGGATAAAAACTTGGTAAGGGAAAAAGAGTGCAATCGTATTACAAGTTAATATACATATATAACCTAGAAGTCCTAGATCTGGTTACTGCCGGAACTCTCATCGACATATAAATTACTGAAATTTTGAATAAGTTGTTCGTCTACCATTTCATTTTGCATCCTCTTTCGATCACGCTCCCAATCCTGAATGCATGCCAATACCTCTACCATCTTTAGAGACAAAGAACTTCTTCTTTCTTCAACAATTCTTCCAGTCGTGCTGAATACCTGTTTTGAGGAAACAGTGGAGACAAGGATAATCAATACCTCACGTGCTAGGTGTGACAAGACCGAATATCTATAGCTATAGGTCTTCCACCATGACAATAGATCAAATCCCTCATTGTTTTCAAATCCATCGAATTGAGCTTCAAGGAAGCTTTTAAGTTCGGCACCAGAAGTTGGCCAGCTCGTGAAGAAAAAGAACTTGATGAGCCTACTTTTCGGCGTTTAAGAATGTTCTAACTTGTCTTATTCGGGAGTGTGTCTGGTTCTGCTGATGGTTGCTGATAAGCGTCGTTTTGTACTCAACAAAATACGTTTTTATGTGATTGTTTTGAAAACCAAATTTGACCACTTGAAAATCCACTTAGGATGTAAATTTAGTAAAATGGTAAGCAAGGATTCATTCCACAGGGAATTAGAGTAATTATTTGAATTAATTAGCTAATCTAAAATGCAAAAATGTAAATCATGGTAGTTTGAATGGTGTATGGTTTGATAAACCATCAAACATACATGGAAACTAAATATAACAAAAATGTAAAGAGAATATGAATAGATAGGAATCCAATATCAACAACCTATATAAGAAAATGGATTAAACAATTAATAGGAAATCTAGGGAAATTATAGAGTAGCTAATGAACTTTAAGCAATTCATACATGGCTTCATTAACGTACTATCTACACAATCAATAACCGATCTCATTCGGAATTGTTGTTTAGGTCGTCACTACGAACCCTAAACAACTTCCCACCAAAATGCTTAACCGATTAAGGAAAGGGGGACAAGGTGGGATCGGTTAGTGACGATCAAAGGCCTAGGCAATTGTGGTTGATCTACCCTCCAAAAACCTATCATATTCACTATGTGCTACAATCAATCAAGTGTGTCAATAACTCAACCAATTTTATCACAAATAAATCCTACAACATATTGTAAACATATTGTAATCAACAAGTGTGTCAATAACTCAATCAATCACATAAGTGCAAGATCTAATTAAAAAGTGAATAAAACTATAATTGTGCAAACATAATATTCAAAGCTTTAATAAATACTCATTGTCCAAAAGTCTCTCAAATCATCCCCTTAAAACGGGGGTTTAATTACACATAATCATAAGCAAAGAATGGAAGTAAAATGTAGAGAAATCACCCTTCGGTCTTTCTTGTAAGCTTGATCTTTCATTAAGCTTCCTTGCTTGAATCTTGTGCAAAGATTGGGTGATGAGAATATGTCTAGATAGGTGGAGTCAAATGGAAAGTCAAAGGAGATGTGTGGAGAAGATGGGAAGACATAAGTGATTTGGGTGGAGGTAATCTAAGTGTTATTGAAGAGATTAGAGAGGAGAAATGGTGAGATTAGGAACGGTGGAAGAAGGAATTTCTTGATTGCTCAAGTGTGTTTGACAGGGAAAAACTATGATGAATTTATAAGGTGTTCAAATCAGGCCACGGATGATCAATTACCAAAACACTCCTCTGGCATGGCAAATTACCATTTATTCCCTAAGATGGGGCCTTTTTGTAATTTTCTCAACCAATCAGACATGGTCATTGAGAGGTTTTGTGGTGGTTTTCAGGTGACACTTAGGGGCGATAGTGTCAGGTGCCAAATCCACATTTTGTCGTTGTGGAGTCACTGTGGCGACGGAGAAGTTGAACTACGACAACTTGATTAGACTAGATTCGCGGTGGATTTCACGGTGACAATTCGGGGCAACACCGACGATATTGGAGGAGATCATGGATGGAGATCCTAGCGGTTTGGAGGACTGAAAAAGGTCCCATCTTGCTCACGTTGAACTGACCGATCATTTGCACCGAAGATCGGTCGAAACATGGCGTTGGATGGCTGTCTCTAGTGATTGGACCAACTAGGGTTTGGTCGGCCATGGCTTACGGCTGGAGGAAGAAGACAAAGTTGAAGAAGATAGGGTGCGCTCAGCAACAGGTTGGGGTGCAGTTGGACTTAAGTCATTTGACCTATCTATAGTACGCTTAGAAGTGGGCTGAGGCGCGCTTAGAAACCCATGATCAGCCACCACCTAAAACGCACCGTATCAATTAGATGACGTGGCATCTTTGCCTGATTTGCCTGGCAAATTACGAAAAGCTCCATGTTCTCTTACAAAACCACAATTTCTTCAATCTTCCTTCAATAATTACACTTTTGCTCCTAATTCACAAATATTACTCCAATGCCCCTGAACTTTAGAAATACCTAAAAATACTCAATTCACACAATTAAATCATGGGATATTGCCTGAGAATCAAAAAAAAAAAAAAAAAAAGGAAATGAGGCCAAAATCATACCAATTTTGATTCAATCAGTTGCGTGTCAACATCGCCATACCAGGACTCATAAATACTAAAAACTTTGAACAACTTGGTTCGAGTATCAGTAACCTGTGCAGGATAATCTACCCTTAAATTATTACCAATATACTCTAGCAATGTTGCCAAACCAGGTAATTTAATCCTAGGATCTACTATAACACCTAAAGCATAAAGGAAAAGAATTGTATACCGGTATTTTTTATACTTGGTCTCCATGGCATCAACTGTAGTGCCTAAGATATTATCTCCCCTATAATTGTTTAACAGTTCAGACATTTCCACAACATGATGGATTGCTAGGGAAGATGTGGGGTAATAGACCCCGGAAAGAGTTGTAGGGAAAAATTCGTGCACGCAGTGGAAGCGAGACTAAAATCAGTTTTAGTATTGTTATAGGTAAAAATAGTCGTGATGGACATGTCATCACCATGGAAGGCCAGGTCAGCAGAGGTTAAGATAAGACTTATGGAGCAGAAACCTTCACGATAACTTACTCGGAAAAGAAGATAAGTAGTCCGACCACAAACAAAGACGATCAGCTTGAGCAACAGATCGCTCGGGCACACTCGGGCACACTCGGGCATACTCGGGCATACGCACTCAGGAAACAATAAAACAATCGCCAACACTTGCAATCCGCAGCCAGCAGGTCCACAATAAGCAACGATGTGGACCATTAGAGGTTAAAAAGGAAACAAGCAGTTCTCCCGTGAAAAAAGGAGAAAGAATCCCATTCAGAATTGGACACAGCTGAAAAAGGGAAACACAATCTAAATAGGACTAGGAAACCGCTTGAGACTTGGGGGCCACAACACTAAACCCTAGCGGTCATCTTAAAACCCTAGAAGCAACATGTATAAATACCCCCTTTATTCATAAACAGGGGTACGCGAGAAGTAGAATAGGAGAGAGAGAGGATCGTATTGAAAAGTTCTTGTAATCATTCTTTATCATTCTTCATCTTGTAATCGTGATTCATAGTGGATTTGACTTTGTTGCTAGAGGCAACGATCCCGTGGATGTTTCTCCGATCTTTTGGAGTTTTACCACGTAAATCACCTGTTATTTCTTTACAATCTTTGACCATACTCAAGTATAAACTGCAGTAATTCAAAACGAATCATTCACTTGGTGATCACCAAAAATCACCGTCAACAATTGGCGCTAGAAGAAGGGGGACCCAAAAATTTGTGACAACAATGGCTGGCGACGGAGATGGTAGCGATTCCAGGTACAGTCAGGGCATGCCAAGTAACGAATTGGAAGATGACACCGCGCTCAATACGGCGGATGCAACTTTGACGACGGCAGACCAGTCAGCTGCCCTGGCTGGTATTCAACGTTTACCTACAGCTAATGAAGAAATCGCGCAACGACTCCGTGCTTCTCTACAACAACTCATATCAGACGCAGCAAGGCAGGGAATTGACCTTTCTGTTACGGAAGGTTTGATGTCACCTCATGAACTGTCCGCCCCAAGCCAGCAGACAGCAAGGCTGCGTTCCGCAGTGGTGATACCAACCCCTGATGCACCCCCAAAGGCGAGACAAGATCCTACAGGCAGACCAGAGATGCTATCTGAAAGAGTGGCCAGGAGAAGTAGGGAGCACAGAGAGGGGAATGATTCCGACAAAGAGTACGATCAAGATCGGGTAGCCGGAGATCGAGACCGCCCCAGGAGGCATGGCCACCGGAGAGACCGGTCATCCTCTGAAGAAAGTGAGCAGAACCATCATCGCAAGCGCCAAAGGGGCACAGTCCGGCTGCATGGCCTAAACCGAGATCATAGAGAGTTGAATCCCGAGGAGAGGGGCCAAAAACTGACCATAAGCCAGAACTTCAATGCGTTAGGAGAGCCTGAAGGGGACAGAGACATACTTATACAGAGCCTCACCCGGGAAGTTCAAAATAATCGTCGGCAAATGGATGCTTTGGTCAGGCGGTATGGGCGTAATGAGCTGTCAGATGATGAATCCGGAAGCCCTTTTACCAATAGGGTTTTGAGGATGCCTTTCCCAGAAAGATTCAGAATGCCCCACATTGAGCTGTTCAAGAAGGATACCGACCCAAAAGAACACGTCCGGAGGTATAGGAGCGCTATGGCGCAATATGTCCATAATGATGCACTACTATGTTTGAATTTTCCCCAAACTCTTGGGGATCTAGGCTCCCGGTGGTTTGGAAGATTGCCAGCAGCAAGCATAAGTAGCTTCAGCGAACTGAGCAAGGCTTTCTCAAGGCAGTTCCTCGGGAATGTACACAGGAAAAAGTCAGTGGCTTATTTATCCCAACTCAAACAGGGAAAAGACGAGTCGCTGAAGAAATATCTGGGGAGGTTCGGTCAGGAAGTGTCCGAGATCGGAAGTGCAAACGACGAAGCAATAATTGCCGCGTTCATTAACAACCTTCAGAATGGCCAATTGTCCTTTGACCTCAGAAGAGCCCGACTAACCAGCTGTGCCGATATGATGGACATGGCAGGGGGTTACGCCTTGGCCGAAGAAGAGGAAATTGCCACAGGAGGTTACTTCGTACATGGCGGTCGCCCAGAGGGGTCCAAAACCAAGGACCAGACCAAGATGCCCGATACCAAAGGTGACAAGCAGAAGAATAAAGCACGGGATGGTCGGGATGGTCGAGATGAACGACGAGCATACGACCCAAAAATCGATCAACCACGGTAGAGGTTCCAGGGCCGATACACAAATTATACCCCGTTGAAGAAAGATCAAGAAGAAGTCCTGGCAATCCTAGAAGAGAAGAACATGTCCAAAAAACCACCTAAGCAATCGACATATGCTCGGAGGGACACCACCAAATATTGCCGTTTCCACAAAGAGAATGGGCACGAGACATCCAAGTGTTTCCAGCTAAGGGACCACATCGAGACTCTCATTAGGGAAGGGCATTTGAAGGACATTGTTTTCAAAAAGACGGACAGGGCAGATGGACAGAAAGATAGCCGACAGGACGGACGGGCAAGAAAACTTAGTCCCAAGAAAGCCGAGGATGAAGGGGCAATCAACACCATCTTCGGAGGTCCAACAACGGGCAAGAGTAACAGGGAAAGGACCCAGGAGATTCGGGAGGCCATGGAGGCACGAAGAGACCTGGACGTCAATTCTATTGAGCCCGACCTGAAAAGAATCAAGGAGGGCTGGGACCCGATCGTGTTCACAGAAGCCGACTCACACGGAGTGGATGTTAGGCCAAATGACGCGCTAGTGATCAGCGCTCGGATCGGCCATAGAGAAGTTCATCGAATTCTGATCGACAATGGGAGTTCGGCAGACATTCTTAGTGCAGAAGTATATGACCAGCTGAGGCTAGACAGGAAAGACCTACAGCCTTTTCCCACACCCCTTAGAGGATTTGGAGGAGTCGAAGTAAGGTCACTCGGCACGGTTAAGCTACCCGTGAAGATCGGAAAAGCCCCTTGCCAGAAAATAGTGCTGCTCGACTTTGTGGTGGTAGATACGGAAAACTGGCCGTATAATGCTTTATTGGGCCGACCATTTTTGAATAAAGCCAAGGCGGTGACAGCAACTTATGCCCTCATGATGAAATTCCCGACCGAATATGGTGTGGGAGTGGTCAAAGGGTCACAAGAGATGGCCCGAAGAGCAAACTTGTCAGTGTATAAAGATAGGGAGGTACGCCAGGTATACATGGTAACGGTCCAACAAAAGGCTAGAGAACCTGAAGAACAGGCAGAAGTGCCGAAAGATTTTGAGTTGGATCCCAGAGAAGGACCGGAGGATAGGGAAGACGAGCCGACTCAAGAGGTGGCACTAGACCCGGAAGATCCGGGTAGGACAATGAAGGTAGGGGCAAGTTTGAGCGTACATGTCAAAACCGTACTTATTGCGCTGCTAAGAAACTACAAGGACGTTTTCGCTTGGAGTCATGAAGATATGCTGGGGGTAGACCCGAATGTGATTTCACATCATCTTTCCACTAACCCTGAGTTCCGACCCGTGGTACAGAAAAGAAGATTATTCAATCCAGAAAGAAGCGTCGCAATCAAGAAGGAAGTGGAAAAGCTGCTTTCCGCGGGGTCGATAAGGGAAGTCAAGTATCCGGAGTGGGTAGCCAATGTGGTGTTGGTCAAGAAAAAGAACAAGCAATGGAGGATGTGCGTAGACTTTACAGACTTGAACAAAGCTTGCCCAAAAGATAGTTTCCCACTACCGAGGATCGACCAGTTGGTAGATGCGACAGCAGGACATGAATTGTTGAGTTTCATGGACGCCTACTCGGGATACAATCAGATCCGGATGAATAAGGCAGATGAGGAAAAGACATCGTTTACCACGGACCAGGGCTTATATTGCTACAAAGTGATGCCATTCGGATTGAAAAATGCCGGGGCAACATACCAAAGGCTGGTAAACAGGATGTTTGCTCGGCAGATTGGGAAAAATATGGAGGTTTATGTGGATGATATGTTGACTAAGAGCACCACTGCAGAAAAACACACGGAGGATTTGAAGGAAACCTTTGACGTCCTGAGAAAGTATCAGATGAAGCTCAACCCAAGCAAGTGTGTGTTCGGGGTACCTTCGCGAAAGTTTCTAGGTTTTCAGGTGCACCAGAGGGGAATCGAAGTAAATCCCGAGAAGATCAAAGCATTAGAAGGAATGGCTTCACCCAGGACACTAAAAGATGTGCAGAGGCTAACGGGATGCCTTGCGTCACTCAACCGGTTTATAGCCAAGTCAACAGACAAATGCGCCCCATTCTTTAAAGCAATAAAAAAGGGAAAAGGGCTCGAATGGAGTACAGAGTGTGAAGAAGCCTTTCAAAAATTGAAAGAGTATCTGGGGAAAGCACCCATCCTTTCAAAACCGGTGGTAGGAGAAACATTGTACTTATACCTCTCGGTCACCGAAGTGGCGACGAGTTCGGTGTTGATCCGACTGGAGGAAGGAATACAAAAGCCAGTGTACTATACAAGCAAGGCGTTGTTAGCGGCAGAAACCAGATACTCGCCGGCAAAAAAAATAGCGTTAGCCCTGATCACATCGGCCAGGAAGTTGAGGCCATATTTCCAAGCACATACAATAGAGGTATATACAGACTGTCCACTGAAACTCATTCTTCAAAAGCCAGAGGTTTCAGGAAGGCTGACCAAATGGGCGGTGGAGCTCAGCGAATATGATATCAGATACACACCAAAAGCGGCCATCAAAGGGCAGGCGGTATCCGACTTTATAGCAGAATTCACCGAGCCAGACGCCGAGGTAAGGAGGGCAATGGAAGATGAACAGACTACTAAATTCCAATGGAAATTGCATGTAGATGGGTCATCGAACACGCATGGCAGCAGGACAGGAATAGTCATAACGACCCCCGAGGGGGATACTGTAGAATGTGCCATGAGGTTCGATTTCAAGGCAACCAACAATCAAGCAGAGTATGAAGCCTTACTGGCCGACCTAAGGGTCTGCATAGCATTAGGGGCAGATGAGCTGGAAGTTTACAGTGATTCACAGGTCGTGGTCCATCAGGTACTGGATGAATACCAAGCCAGGGAAGAGCACATGATAGCTTATTTGGACATTGCAAAAAAACTGCTTAAAAAGTTCAAAGCGTACAGAATCTCTCAGATCCCTCGGGAAGAGAACGAAAAAGCAGATGCTTTGTCCAAACTAGCCTCAGCCACCACAAGCATCAGATCCAAAGCAATATCAGTGGCACACCTGGCTAAACCAAGTACAGCGGAACCCGAGGAAATCATAATAGCAGAGATCCGACCTAGCCCGGGCGACTGGACATACCAACTCAGAAAGTACTTGGAGGAAAACATACTACCGGAGGATGCTGTGGAAGCTAAACGCATCAGATACAGGTCGGCCCGGTACACGATTCTGAGAGGAGAATTATATAGGAGAGGATTCTCAAAAGTGCTGCAGAGATGCATTTCCGGTGAAAAGACCGGAGAGATCCTGAGAAGCATCCACAGTGGAGTATGTGGGAACCACACTGGGGGTAAAAGCTTAGCACACAAGATACTCAGGCAAGGATTCTACTGGCCGACTCTGTTCGCGGAAGCGCAGCAATTTGCAGAGAGTTGCGAAACATGCCAAAGAGTAGCAAATGACATTCGGCGACCCCCAGAGTTACTTAGAAGCTTAACCTCGCCTTGGCCCTTTGCCATGTGGGGACTCGACCTGATAGGACCAATGCCCACAGGAACGAAGGGAGGAGCAAAGCATGCTATTGTGGCAGTGGATTATTTTACCAAATGGGCAGAGGCAGAAGCACTTGTACACATCACCGAGGCAAACACCACCAGCTTCGTTAAAAAGAATATAATATATCGATTCGGGATCCCGAGCATCATCATAACAGACAATGGAACTCAATTCGATAATAAGAAGTTCAGAGAAATGTGTGAAGAGTTCAAGATCACAAACTACTATACATCGCCTGCTCACCCTCAAACTAATGGCCAAACGGAGGCCGTGAATAAAGTGATCAAGCACACATTGAAAGCAAAACTAGAGGCAAAGAAAGGTGGCTGGGCAGACAAACTGCCTGAGGTGCTATGGGCATACCGAACAACTGTAAGGTCTTCCACAGGGGAAACTCCTTTCGCGCTGGCATTCGGGACAGAAGCTGTTATCCCAGCAGAAACTACTTTTACATCCCCCAGGGTCCAGTTATACAACCCCGAGCACAATATAGACATGCTGCAGCAGAACCTAGACGAGCTGGAAGAGGTCAGGGATGCAGCACAAGTAAGAAATTCCGCATACCAGCAAAGGGCTGCTAGGTACTACAACTCTCATGTTCGGGAGCGGAGATTCCAACTCGGGGATCTAGTGCTGAGAAGAGTATCCCCAAATACCAAGGATAAATCATCGGAATCCCTCGCCGATAAATGGGAAGGGCCATATATCATCAAGAGAATCGTAGGGCACGGGGCCTACATGATAGCCCGACCGGAAGGTAGCCTGGTACCCCGACCATGCAACGCACAATATCTGAAGATCTTCTATCCCTAAAAGAATCCGGTTATGGTTCTACAGTTTATTTATTCTGCTTTAGCTCAGTTTTTAGTTTCTGCGTTGAAATTTCAGATTTGTTTATTAATTTCATGTCCATGATCATCTAATAAAGTTCAGTTGCTAATACGGTGTGGCGGAATCAATAAAATCCATGAGCAATATTTCAATGGCGGCCACTCAAGGCGACCGAATAAACGCCAAAAAAAAGTCGAGCGCTATAATGCCGCGAAAGAGCGGACGAGTGGTGCTCGAAGGGCGGAAAAGCTGTAGTAACATGCCCGCCTAGTTAAGGCGATGCAAACGCGTCCCTTAGTAAAAAGGCAAAACCGAGGCACCAGGACAACTGGGAAAATGCTTGGAGCGCCGCTAAAAAGACTAGTGAGATGCGCAGTCGTGTTGGCCGGTACAAATTACCCCAACGATTCGACAAACCCTTGCACAGATAAAACCAGGAGACGTCCTAGGTGACTTGTGCAAGGACCTCAACGTATGGTCGTGGCGAGCCTCGATGTAACGTGGAGGTTAAACAACCCCAAAAATCAAAGGTTGTAAGCCAGTTACATAAGATACTCGGTAAAAAATTAGTAACCAGTTAAATAAGATACTCGGTCTAAATTGATAAGCCAGTTACATAAGACACTCAGCAAGAATTAGTTGACCAGTTAAATAAGATACTCGGTCTAAATTGATAAGCCAGTTACATAAGATACTCGGCAAGAATTAGTTAACCGGTTAAATAAGATACTTGGTCTGATCGGGTAAAAAGCCAGTTACATAAGATACTCGGCCGAAATTAATTGCCAGCCACAAGGTACTCGGTCAAAGCATAGCTAAAGATTCCCGAAGGATCCATAAATTCAAAGATGGTTAGTACAGGCAGACAGTCGTCCCATTCAGGCGTACAGTAAAATCAGTAAGAATGTAAGAGCAAAATTTATTTTTATTGTATGTATAGAAAAATACAATATATGAAAAATATACAAGTATAGTTACAAAAAAGGCTTGAAAATCAAGAGGAAGGCGCCGGGGGTGGTGAGCTGCTTCTGCCAACGTCAGGGTCAGGCTCCATCACGTACTCGCTCAGAAGACTGTCATCCGAAGGCCACACGATCACATCTTCCTTGTCATCCATCCAGTGACTGTAGTCGGTACCAGGAACGGGCCCCAAGTCGGGTATCTCATTGTTGAACCCCGCCCTCTCACTGGCGTAAAAAGTAGAGAACGACTCGGCGGTTGGAACCTCAAGGTGCATGGGATGTGGCGTTTTTCCTTTACTTCTACAATACGCCCGCCACTCCTTCATCTGGATCCGAAGAGACTCCAAGGATGTGTCCACATGCTTCTTAATTGAGAGGCTCCAGTTGGCCCGGGCCCGATCAGTCGCCCTGTTCTTTTGCTTAAAAAATTCACCGGCCGAGACCATTCCCCGCTGGAATTCCCGAAGAAGCAGAGCATCATAGGCTGGAGATCTCTTAAAACGGTCAACGCTTTGTAGCTCCATTTCCAGCCTAGCTCCCTTCGACAGTTCCTTAGCCATCAGGGCTTGACACTCCAAGTCGTCGATTCGACGTTCATAAGTAGACTTGGCATTTTCGGCGTCTTGTTCGGCCCGAAGCAAGGCTTCCCGGGTGGATGACAGTTGATCATGCAGAGTCCTGACCTCCGCAGCAGCAGAAGATGCCCGTTGCTCGGCTTCCATTTGCCTTGCTAAGCACTGATTTAGGAGCATCTGACTCGACTTGGCCTCCTCCTGACGAGCTAACTCAGCCCGAGAGCAATGATCTTCGCTCTCCTTCAATTGGGCTTCCAGCCTTCTTATTGTCTCCGCTTGAGCTTCGCCAGCTTGGCAAGCCCCAGACATCTCGGCCACCATCTGCAACAAGTAAGCAACAAATAGAAGTAGAAATAAGAAAAGAAAGAATGCGAAATGACGCATATGACGCATATAAGCGAAAGTGTTACTCACGTAGGAAGCGCTGTTAAAAAAATTACGGAGTCGGTCGGACACAGTCCCGGTCCTGAAATGACTCCAGTGATCCTCCCCAATATAGGCTCGGCCTGAAGCCATGGCCCTGAAAATGGTCTCGGGGGTGGGATCGTCGATTTGGGGAGAGGAGCCCATACCACCCACATCGCCTTCGGGGAGTTCGGCGGATGGGGCCGCCCGAGGAAGGTCGGTTGAGCCACCAGCACTCTCTCTGACCTGCTCCCGCGGAGGGGTCACGCTCGCATCACCCTCCCCCTCATCCTCAGAAGAGGAATTAACATACGCGACTACTCGGGGAATCTTGGGGAAAGGGCGACCAGAAGAAAACGAAGCTTTCCTCTTCCCAGTCTGCCCAGCTTCAGTGTTGCTGTCCCCAGGGGTAGAAATCGGATCAGCAGAGGCTGGAATCACCGAGGAAGAGCGATTCGGCTCAACTGAAGTCGGAAACTCCGGAGCTACCGCACCTGAAGGCCCCCCAACTGCTTCAAAGGGGACGTTTGGCATATCAACAGCAGAGTGGGGAGAACCAGATCCGCTGGGGAGATTCGCCTGCTCAGGCTCAAGGAGATCCCCTACTTTCTCTTTCCCCTTGGAGGGAGGACCCACGGGATTGCCGAATCAGCAGAGGTCCTACTTACTCCAAAGTTCCCCGAAACGCCCTTGGCTTCCGCCGAACACACGGTCGGCTCTTGATCATGAGCCTCCTCGGGCACATAATCGGGTACTCCTTCTTCATCATCTCCCTCGGGAAGGTTCTCGGGAGTACCCTCATCAGATTCGTCTTCGGGAGGGGCTATCCCAGCATCTCGCTGGCGAAGGACTGCCTTTCGACTCGCCTCCACGATGCCTTTCATCCGGCGTGCCAGAGCATCGCTGACTATATCTACATCAAACACTTAAAAAAAAAAAAAAAAAAAAAAAAAAAAGAGAAGAGGAGTCCGAGTTAGCAAACAAACTTGGGAGTCAGGTTGCAAATAAAAAATGCATACAAGAAGTAAACTTACGGCGTCTGCGGCACGCAGAAATCTGAGGGAAGAGACGGGCCTTAATCATTTTCCCCTCTTTGTAGAGATAGGGTTTCCCCCTTTTCTCTAGGGGGCGGACTGCTGCCCGAGCCAAAGTCTTCAGCTCCTCATCAGTAAAAGCTGAAGTCAGATGGTTCCACTGCGGCGTGCAGAAGTACCGAGGAACCCGGTAAGTCATCTGAGTGCCGTCTAAGTCAAAACTGATCGACTGGCCCCAGTCTTTGCCCACGAAGAACCAGCTGTTCTTCCAAAACTTGTTTGAGGTCGGGAAGCCCCAAACGAATCCTTTCATCTTTTCGTCCGTAGTCGGTTCGACACTACCCTTGACCACGACGTCTTTTGGAATCCAGAACTCGGGCTGGTTCGACTGGAGAAAGTAAATCCCGGTCTTCCCCACTGGCCTCAGCGAATAAAAATGGCGAACCTCGCAAGGGGTGGGAGGTGGCCGCTTCATTATATGCCACATGTGCCACATGCACATCAGGATGCGATAACTGTTCGGCGTTAGCTGTGCCGGAGCGAGTCGGGCTTCAGCCAAGAACCAAGTGATGAAAGGCTGAAGAGGAAGAGTAACGCCGCAGGTGAGCATGGACTCGTAAATTGCTACGTGGCCAGGGGGTGGGTTCCATGCAGCCCGACCTTCGGCTAGAATCAGCGAAACCTCATTGCTGTCCAGATCGAACCGCCGCATGTATCGCATTATCTCGTCAGGGCCGACCACGTTCGGCTCAACATCATAGATGCAAATACGCTCGGGGGAGAAGGGAATGCGAGCGGCCCTGTGCTCCTCTTCAATGTCGTCTTCAATAATCCTTTGGGCCGCCACTCGGCTTTCCCGAGAATGCGAGTCTTTGTAAACTTTGCGAGTGGTCATCCTTTTTCCTGGTCTTCTGCTCGGGCGAATATCGGTACAAGCAGAAGAAGAATCCGACCAAGCTTCAGGCTGGTATGAGTAAGGTGGTGATGAACTGGCAGAAGCAGAAGGGATCTCTGAAGCAGGAGGAACCTCAGAAGTTGCAGGCCTTTCCGGAAAAAGTCCAGAAATATCAGCGTCGATATAGCGCGGCTGATCAAAACGGGGCTCGTCTAGTAACCTGTGAACAACCGACGCAGTGAAAGCATCATTTCGCTCAATAGCAATCATACGAACAGTAAAAAGACGATATCTAGGTCCAGAATCCATAAAGACTAACCTTGATGTAGTAAAGAACGAAGACGACGTAGATCACGGAAGGAAAGGTCTCCGGGGAAAAATCTGGGGGTTGAAGCGGGTAAGCTCAAGGACAGCAGGGTTAGAAAAAACGGGCTAGTAAACCAAACGGAACACAGAGAATCAAAAGGCACAGATAAAGCCTCCTTCGAAGAGCACGCAAAGATACAGGAAGAGGAAATAAAAACGAAAAATGGAAGAAAAAGGTGAAAGTGAAAAAATTGAAACCAGAATATATAGGCGACGGCTCGATTTCAAAAATACCAAAACCCTAGGAGAGGTTGCAGAAAAAGCGGGAAAAAAGAGGGGTTTGGACTGATGACGTAGGTTGAGCGCAGGCGAGCAGAAAGGTCACATCCCATAAATACACCGTACCACAGCCAAACAAAGAGGGACAAGTGGCAGCAAGAGAACGTCAGGCGCCGCCAGAGAGCAGAAGCATCGCCATCATAAAGATTTGAAATGATTGATAAATCAAACGTGTGCGGTCGCAATTAAGACACATCATTTAAAGCTCTGATCCAAACGAGGATACTTTAATGAAGGAAACGACAAATGAGGATTAATCATAAAGAAATATTGAAGTTAAATATTAGACCCGAGAGGGCCTGACTAAACATGATCGGCTCAAATATTTAAGGGGGTATTGTTATAGGTAAAAATAGTCGTGATGGACACGTCATCACCATGGAAGGCCAGGTCAGCAGAGGTTAAGATTAGACTTATGGAGCAGAAACCTTCACGATAACTTACTCGGAAAAGAAGATAAGTAGTCCGACCACAAACAAAGACGATCAGCTTGAGCAGCAGATCGCTCGGGCACACTCGGGCACACTCGGGCATACTCGGGCATACGCACTCGGGAAACAATAAAACAATCGCCAACACTTGCAATCCGCAGCCAGTAGGTCCACAATAAGCAACGATGTGGACCATTAGAGGTTAAAAAGGAAACAAGCAGTTCTCCTGTGAAAAAAGGAGAAAGAATCCCATTCAGAATTGGACACAGCCGAAAAAGGGAAACACAATCTAAATAGGACTAGGAAACCGCTTGAGACTTGGGGGCCACAACACTAAACCCTAGCGGTCATCTTAAAACCCTAGAAGCAACATGTATAAATACCCCCTTTATTCATAAACAGGGGTACGCGAGAAGTAGAATAGGAGAGAGAGAGGATCGTATTGAAAAGTTCTTGTAATCATTCTTTATCATTCTTCATCTTGTAATCGTGATTCATAGTGGATTTGACTTTGTTGCTAGAGGCAACGATCCCGTGGATGTTTCTCCGATCTTTTGGAGTTTTACCACGTAAATCACCTGTTATTTCTTTACAATCTTTGACCATACTCAAGTATAAACTGCAGTAATTCAAAACGAATCATTCACTTGGTGATCACCAAAAATCACCGTCAACAAGTATAATTTAAAAATTTTCCATAATTTGAACCTTAACCCTCTAATTAATTAAACATATATATATATATATACTAAAAAGTAGAATACCTTTTGTCGCGTGATCCGATTGACTTTGCGTCGATGGTAATCCATAAGATCTTCCAATCCTATCACGAACGTGAATCACCTAGGAGTGTGGTCTCCCTTTCTTTGAATTGCGTACCTGATGATGGATTAACAAAACTTTTCCTCCTGATCGTTAGTCACAATAAAATCCAAGAAACTAGAAAGTATGTTTCGGTCACTTTTGAATTTAACAACCGTTAAGATTGAAACTCGCGTGAACCTAATTCGAAGTTGTACACAAAGCCTTTTGATATTCAAGCTTACAAGTGCACTATCGAAATTAGAACTCTCTTTCTCTATTTCTCTCTTGGCTGAATTTTCACACTTGTCTAGAGTATGAATTATTTTTCTAAGTGAAAGAAATAATTCACTCAAGCTAGAAGAAGAAGAAGTGGGTGGCCGAAATCCATCCTATGTAATATATAGGGTGGCCGAATTCTTCTTTTTTTTCTTTTAGGGTTGGCCGAATTCTCTCCCAAAGAGGATTTGTGCTTTACCCTAATTCCTATCAACCTTAGAATCCTAACCCTAATACAACTCATAAGTGTTTAATCCTATTATGACTTATTAAAAGACTTCCTCATTTGATTAAATAAATAAACCTTATTATTTATCTTCTTACCAAATAAGTCTTTTATCTTTAATATACTACTACCAATAGTATAACTCTAGGAAACATATTTCCTGATCAGAAAAAGATTTTGATTCTTAATTAAATGATTAACTAATAAATTAATTATTTTCCATTTAATCAATCAATAAAATAAAATAATATTTTAGACTATAATTTTAGTCTTGCCGCCCACATCATATAAATGGGCTTAATATTATTTTCTTATTTTATTTAATCCATTAGACTTTAATTAAAAAGACCACATGTGAACCAGACCCATTCTTACTAAAAAAAACAAGCCCACATGCCTTTCATTAATATATTAATATAATTGATCAGCCCATTAAACAAATAATGTGCAAATTATATTCTTAATATATTAAATACAATTCTAGATGGACCCTTAAATTGGTCCGGTAGAATATATCAAGTGATCCATGCAAGTCCGTGTGGATTGGGGATCTTGGCGGGCTATCTAAATTTAAGCTTCAATAGACATAACCTAATCACAATCAACAAATGATTCACTTAGGTCCGATCCATTAATTTTAACTCATTCCACTAAAGAGCTAAAATTGAACTCTTAAATAAAGATAGAATAAGTAAATATTTCTCATTCGTATCCTAGACAATCTTATTGGAGATGGTGTATCCTCGTGAAGAATATCAGTAATCGCCAAGAGCTCATAGACCGCCTATAGCTCTCCAAGTTACCATATTTACTCATATGACCACATTTTGAACTTGGATATTTTGACTTGTCCAGAAGCCATGTTTCAATAGACTCTATCGAAAACTTAACGTTAAGATTCAATATCCAATACCTCAAAACATCCATATGATGATATTCTACTCTCATTTAATAAATGGAGCCACGATGTCCATATCTATAAATGAAGTCCTCTATCGATTAACAAATGAATATCACCAAACTATCGAGGATAGACTATGCTATATAATTGTACTCATTGATAACTCAAATGATACCACTTGCAACCATAAGTCCATCATTTATCTCAGGATTAAGATAGACTCTCCGATTGTCCTAATAATGAAAAGACTATTATCTATTGACGGTTCTAGATAAAGTATTTCGTTGTGATCCAGTTCAATGCACCCAGTGCACTAGATTCTTTTACTCGAAGACCCTCCGATGATTTCAGACTCATCATAACTCATTTGATCCCACTCAAATGCTAGCAAAATAATTCTACAACTTTAACAAGATAAAGGTGCCCAACCTTTAACTTAAGTTGTGAATATTATTCAAGACTAACTAAAGAATTGTGTCTACCTCATACATATCCAGATGTACGAATAATTCTTCTTTTCTCATAGTCTTTAAACCTTATGATTATTGTAAGTTCTAGAGGCGTGTTTAATATATAAAGCTAGAGGGGGGGTGAATAGATTTTAGCTAATTATTGCCCAATTTTCGCGTGCATGTCAATTTTACGAAAATACCCCTAGCAAGTCAAATATACATACAAGTGTAATAAGATGCGGAAATAATAAATGACACTTGATGTTTACGTGGAAACCCAACCACTGGGAAAAAACCACGGGCTGTTTAGTGCGCCACACTCGGAACTTAAAATCACTAATTGAAATAAAGTTTACAACCTAAGTAGACCTCATCTAACACTCCGGTCTGTAACCCCTCACTTCTACCCAGAGGGCCTTTATTAGCAACCCTATTCTAATTTGCTCGATCCTCGCAGTCACTACTTGTAATGATGTTTACAGCCTAATCCCGGTCTGTAACCCACCACTACTACCCGCAGGCCTGTAATAGCAACCCTAGACCAAGACTTCAATCTCTCAAAAGAGATGCACAACCCTATGTGAATATGTATGAATATTCAACTAACAAACAAGGCTAGGGGACCTTAGATGCTTATTTAGGATGATGATATATTCAAATTAAATCAACCCTAGATATCAATTGCTAAATGACATGTCAAATAGCATAGATAATCATAGATTATAAAAACCTAGATATCTATCAAAAACAACACTCAATCAATTCATCACAATTAATCTCTTTTCTTGTATTTAGCATATGATCTAAAACATACAAGTAATTTAAAAGAGATGGCTTGGTATTTAAAATACTAAAATAAGATGAAATTAATCAAAATCTAACCAAGCAAGTTGTGATGATGCAAACCCATACATGGATGCACTCTATATAGACATAGGAGATGCAATATGAAATTTGATGCAAAAGGGGTTTGATTTGAGTGGTTAAAGGTGAGTTCTTGATTTGATTTTCTCTCAAAATCTATCTTTGAAGTTTAGGGTTCTTAAGAGTAAAAGAACTTGTTCAGATAATGAGAAAGTGTGATATTTATAGACATCAAGAACAGGGCAAGTGAAAAGACAATTTTGCCCCTGAATCACACTATCGCAGTTGCTCTGTGGCTCGACTGCCGCGGTTGTACAACCACGGTACTAGAACCGCGGCACTGACTTGCTGTCGCTCGAACGCCGCTGTCACAAACCGCGGCACTGAAACCGCGGCGAAGCGTCACAACACAAAGCTTGATTTTCAAGCGACTCAAAACATGACCAAACTACATCGAAACCTTTCATATAATATACCGTTGGAAAGGTATGGAAGTCTACTTTCTACTCCAATTAACAAACATGATTTGGATATCTGTAGAAAAAGTTATGGTCATTTGAGTGACCAAAGGTCAGATTCGGATAACAGCTGTGATGCCCTGTTTTAGTGGTCACTTTGGAAATTTCAAAACCAATCCAAACGGTAATGAAATATTACGAATAATATACCGTTGGAAAGGTATGGGTGTCTAGTTTGTACAGAAATTTTCAAAACTCATTTTGAAGCTTTGTGTAAAAAGCTATGGTCACACGACCATGCAAAGGTCAGTTTTGAAAACACTTAAAACATTGAAATCCAATCTTTTGAAACTAGACACCTTACTCCAATCAACCCAACCAAACTAAAGCTACCACTTATCCAAGAGAAGAATGAGATCTTCTCAAGTGGTCAACCATCGCGCTAAGACAAGCACACCATCGTGCAAGCGCGGACGTTTCCGATCACACAAATGGAAACGAATTACACCACACTTAAGACTAATCATGAAGTGCAAGTGTGGGTATTGAATGCATCATAATGCCTATCATGTCATGGCATTTCATAGAACAAGATGCAATCAATTAAATGCAAGAAGAGATATTAAATAAATCAATAAAGCACAATGCACACAAAATATAAACACAACATTCAAGAATAAAAGTTATGCATGTTGTGTGTGTGTGCAACTATATCTCTTCAAGACAATGTAAGCACTAGATATATACCTTTGGTGCTTGTCCTCTTGAGGTCTTGGAAAGGGTCTTTGATCTTCAACAAATCACTTAGACTACCCTTACAACCAAACCCCAACTTGTGGTTTGCCCACGAAATAAGCCAATCAACAAAACGGGAATCCTTACAATTATTTACTTTGACAATTATAATGTTAAACTATAAATGCTATAAGATTTGTTAAACTAGAAATAACTTTATTAATATGAAAAGATTGTCAATTACAATATTACACTCTTGCTATTGAGCATAATCCTAACAAGAGTTACAATGGAATCGTAAAAAACCTTTAAAAATTCAACAAAAATCTTTGCCACATACCAATCGTCTGGGGTCAGTACTGGACGGCCAATTTCGGTCATTTTCATGTTATAAAAACCTGAAATAGTTGTATCATAATCCAAACAATTTAGCACCATTAAGTAAGTAAAGTTCCACCTTACCGACATATCTATTTGGAATCTTCGGGGTCGTAGACCGTAATTTTTACAATATCTACCGAATTCTTTCAATCATGGATTCGAACTGCCGAGTCAAGAAAGGGCATCTCTGATTCACTCTATACAATCGCTTACTACCTTCATACCAGACTTTACAACTAAATTGATGATATGATATGCAGACCGTTGATGGAAGAAATAACCATTTTTTTCAAAAAAAAACAATGCAATAGAGCTAGTATTTACAGATGCATTATCTAATGTGATAGAAATGATACAATGAGTTATTTCAAAAGTTTCTAAAACAAAAAGAATGACTTTAAAAATATTTCCCACGGTATGTGCAAAATCCATAGGATGAAAAACAAGATTTTATTATTATTATTATTGTATCCTCCAATCAGAGTCTAAATAGTGTCATGTAATAGTTAAATAGTCCTCTTTGGAACATGCGTTCCAAATATCAAAAGTTAATGCAATAGAGACAGTTAGATGTTGTAATTCAGCCTTCAACTTATCTCGTTGGGTTTGAAAATATTTTAACAAATCGTTCCTAGTAGTGTTTCTAGAAACAGATTTAAATTGGGGGTTGTATGCACTTTGAATAAATTTTTCATAAAAAACATTTTCACTGAAATTAATCGGTTGATCAGTGTATGCAATGTAACGTGCCATGCACTTTCTAGCATGCGAGGCATCGTAATGCCATGTTGTAACAGACCCGTCTATGTGCCGTTGTAGTTGTGTCTATGTTGTAGTGTCTACATGTTCGTGTGCAGGCATACATTTCTCCATATGCCTTCGCAAATAACCAATCCCCCCCTTAGAAGTGACATAATGCTTAGGACAAAACTTACATTGAGCTCTATCCATGACTTGACCGCCTGGCATAGTCTTCTGTACTACGTCAAAACACTGCCATACGTTTGATGTGTGCTTTTTAGGATTGGGTCCAATGGCACAACGTGATGTCGGTGTTGCCCTAGAAGCAAAAGGTCCCGCTGCTGTTTCCGTCGGCACAGAAAGGTCAAAATAATTGTCATGCATATTAAGACCGTCCAGAAATTGAGAATGATTATGATCCATTTCCTACAATACAAATATTAACTCATTAGTCATTAAAAACTAAGCATAAAATCATAAATATACTAAGCATAAAAATATTAAAATTAATTACTAAACATAAAATCATCAATTTACTAACCATAAATATTAAAATTAATTACTAAACATAAAATCATAAATACACTAAGCATAAAAATATTAAAATTAATTTCTAAGCATATAATGATAAATTTACTAACCAAAGATATTAAAATTAATTACTAAACATAAAATCATCAATTTACTAACCATAAATATTAACATTAATTACTAAACAAAAAATCATAAATATACTAAGCATAAAAATATTAAAATTAATTACTAAGCATATAATGATAAATTTACTAACCAAAAATATTAAAATTAATTACTAAACATAATATGATAAAGTTACTAACCAAAAATACTAAAATTAATTACTAAACATAAAATGATCAATTTACTAACCAAAAATATTAAAATTGATTACTAAACATAAAATGATCAATTGAAGAACCAAAAAATATTAAAATTATTAACTATACTTAAAATGATAAATTTACTAACCAAAAATATTAAAATTAATTACTAAACATAAAATGATCAATTTACTAACCAAAAATATTAAAATTAATTACTAAACATAAAATGATCAATTTACTAACCAAAAATATTAAAATTAATAACTAAACATAAAATGATCAATTTACTAACCAAAAATATTAAAATTAATTACTAAACATAAAATGATAAATTTACTAACCAAAAATATTAAAATTAATTACTTACTAACCAAAAATATTAAAATTAATTACTAAACATAAAATGATCAATTTACTAACCAAAGATATTAAAATTAATTACTAAACATAAAATGATCAATTTACTAACCAAAGATATTAAAATTAATTACTAAACATAAAATGATCATTTTACTAACCAAAAATATTAAAATTAATTACTAAACATAAAATGACCAATTTACTAACCAAAAATATTAAAACTAATTACTAAACATAAAATGACCAATTTACTAACCAAAAATATTAAAACTAATTACTAAACATAAAATGATCAATTTACTAACCAAAAATATTAAAACTAATTACTAAACATAAAATGATCAATTTACTAACCAAAAATATTAAAATTAATAACTAAACATAAAATGATCAATTTACTAATCAAAAATATTAAAATTAATTACTAACCATAAAATGATCAATTTACTACCTAAACAAAAATATACTAAGCATAAATTAAAATATACAAATATTACAATTAATTACTATACATAAATTCATAAAATGATAAATTTACTAAAATCTAAGATTCTAAGAATAAATATTAAAATTTATAACAAAGCATAAAAATATAAACTTATAAATATACTAAGCATAAAACCATAAATATTAAATACACATAAAACATAAGAACAAATATCAAAATTAATAACTAAGCATAAATATAAAATTTAAAAACTAAAACATAAAACTAAATAATAACATATAAAGGAAAAAGATAGCTTTGAACTTTGGTAAAGAGATTAGAGAAGAATAGTAAATTAGTAATATAGTATTAGAATAGTTAGAGAATAGAGAGAGAGAGAGAGAGAGAGAGAGAGAGAGAGAGAGAGAGAGAGAGAGAGAGAATGAAATTATGAAATATGAAATGGTGTAGAAAATAGAGATTAGAGAGAGTAATGGAGAGTTGGAGATTGGAGAGAATGAGAGACTGAGAGAAAGTGTATGGAAATTGGAATGGGTGGGGGTATTTATAGAAAAATTTGAAATGTTGGTAAAAATATAAAATAGAAGAGATGAGGAGACAAATTGTAATTTTTGGCCCTTTTCAAAAATTTGACCATTTGCTAACTTCAGCAACAGTTAAAAAATTCAAAAATATATATATTAAAATATGTTTGGTGTGTTAACAGTAGAAAAAAAAAAAAAAAAAAAAAAAAATTGGCAGGGCCAACTGTTGGGCTTAGCACGCCTGCCTGGCGAGTCGGGCCGGGTCGGCATGGCAGGCTTCATTTTCAGACCCGGTCCATGCTAAGTATAGGGGCTGTGCCTAGCCTGGCCCGCACCCACTACAAGAAAAATGACCTATTGGGACGAAAAATCTATTGGGACGTTTTTTTTTCTTCCCAATAGGCAGTCTGTTGGAACGAATTTTTTTCGTCCCAATAGGCAGTCTATTGGGACAAATTATATATTTCGTCCCAATAAACATCCTATTGGGACGAAAAAAAAAACGTCTCAATAGACTACCTATTGGGACGAAAATATTTCGTTCCTATAGATTTTCGTCCCAATAGAATGTTTATTAGGACAAATTTTGTCCAATGTGGTATGATCTTTAGGGACGAATTTTTTTCGTCCCAATAGGATATCTATTGGGACGAAATATATAATTCATCCCAATAGACTGCCTATTCGTCCCAATAGACATCATATTGGGACTAATTTTTTTCGTCCCAATAGGTCTATAGGGACAATTTTAGGGCTATTGGGATGAAAAATATCGTCCCAATAGCCCTTTTTTTGTAGTGTTTTCAATTAATCCTCAAAAGGCTTAGATGAATGTGAGTGAAGAAAGAAACGTGAAAAAAGTATTAGAAGACGAAAATGAAGAAAATATTACTTTAAGATGAAGGGAGAGAAAATGAGGTAAATAATAGAGGTAAAAAATTATATATTATTTTGATGTGTATAATAGTTATTGTATTTATGGTTATGAGTACATCTTAACCATTTTTTTATTTTATACAGAATTTGTCACACTTATGTATCCATTAGATCATACTTGTCTGAATGGTCAAAATTTCATGATCATTAATTATCTTAATTGTTTCTCTCTCTCATATTTTTTCTCTTTTCCTAAACATTTTATTTGTTTCTCTCTAGTCATTTATTTCTCTCTTTCCTCTCTTATTACTATTATTTTCTTTTCATCTTATAACATTTCTTATTTCATCTCTTTTTATATTTTCACTTGTGGCATTCTTTTTTATTTATTGATAGAAATGTTTAAATAAAATAAATACATAGTTGATAAAAATTCTTCAAAGTACTTGAATTTTTTTTTTACTGGAATTTTTTTGACATAATCAAAATACTGGAATTTATGATATAAAATATGTTATCCATTCAAAAATTCAAAAAAAAAAAAAAAAAAGAACTAATTAATTAATTTTGTTGAAAATTCTTGATTTTTTTTTTTTAAGTTTTTCCTTAAAGGTAGATTAATAATTAAATTACCATATAAATTAGAAAATGATGCAATATGGATCATTTTGTTCGTCCAAAGTGGTTCTCTATCGAGATGAATTTTGTTTTTTCCAATAAATTCTTCATAAGGATCAATAATTATTAGTCTTGAGAGGTTTTCTATTATTAAAAAAAATAAAATAAAATAAAAAAACCGAATCGTCGGAACTGGAACTGGAACCGAAACCGTTGATTCGGAATCAAAAACCGAAACCACTGGTTCCCAATTGAAAATCGAAACCGCTAGTTCCGAATCAAGAACCGGAACCGAGGTCATGTCTAATTCCGAATACGATTAACGATTGACCATTTGATCTAACAATATATGATTTTAAAAAAATAATTTAATTAAATGTTATAATAAATGTTTTTTAATATCAATTTGTTTATCAAATAAAAATAAAATTTAAATTAGTGGAATCGATCTACAAATAAAATTTTGATTGAAAAAAAAATCAATAAAAAATTTAATAACAATTAGAGGTTATGTATAAAACTTATGCTTTTATTATCACATTTGAAGCTGTAGCACGGTGGATAGGGAGGGTGGGCGAGCTGGGTTCAACACCCAGTAACAACACATATTATTTGTAATATGTGTTGGGCAGGCATGGGTGGTGCATAGGTGGGGTGGGGGTGGCTTGAGTGGGCAACATAATTTTTTTTTTTTTTTTTAAATTTCGTCCCTATAGGTTGTCAAATGGGACGAACAAAAATCGTCCCTATAGGTTATCTAAAGGGACGAAAATTTATCTAATGGGACGAAATATTTCGTCCCTACAAGTTGTCAAAGGGGACGAACAAAAATCGTCCCTACAGGTAGTCTATTGGGACGAATTTCAATTTTCGTCCCAAAGAAGCTATTGCAACCCACCTGAGGCGATGTAATTTGGAACGAATTTTATTCGTCCCAATAGACCTATTGGGACAATTTTTGGGCTATTGGGACGAGAAAAAAAAAAACGTCCCAATAGCCCTTTTTTTTTGTAGTGACCTCAGGCGGGCCGACCGTGCCTGGCCCACCAGACTCGGCACATATTTACACCATTAGCCTAGCGCTTACTAGAACACTACTCCTAAGTGAAAATTAGTGAAAATAAGAAGTGGTTTGTTTTTTAAACTTTACTTTCTTTTTTTTTTTTTTTAAGTATATACGTGCTTATTTTTTACACTTAACATTTAATGGGTTTGAATTGGATCCATTAAGTTGTTTCTGTTTGGTTTTTAAATGTTCAAATGATTCAAAAATGCCCAAAAAAAGACTAAAAATAAAAGTAAAAAAGCATCACTTAATTCCAAATCACCAAATTGCATTTAATATAGTTTCTTCTAAGAATATCTTATAAAGATAACATATTTCCAAGAATATCAAATGAAAATACATAACAGTTAATACTAAATAGGGTATGTTGTGCTTAAATTTATACATGATTATCATATCATTCTTACTTAGTTTTGTGCTTGTTTCTTATATTTTTAATGTCATTTACTTGTTTATGGTACAGGTTGAAGCAAGCAGTCATTGGAGATTTGTGGCAAAAAGAGCAAAGAACTGGAGGTTTATACTTAAACCAGAAACATGGGACAAACTACTCAGAGCACTAAATTTGTTTTCAATGGAAGAACGACCTTGCATATTTGGAAAGATAAGAGATAAAGCTTCAATTTACATATTTTCCAAGTTTTTCTAGAAGCTGGATCGTGTTCAAAATAGGCAATCAAATCTGATACATGTTTCCTTGTCAGAGAAGGATTGAGAGCCAAGACTTTCCTGATTTCTTTTATTTCCATTTTGAAGGAGTCTGGATGAAATTACCAATTTTTCCTATTTTTTTAGGCTTGCCTATGAACCTAAGGTAGAGATATATAAGCATAAAACCCTAGAGAGTAAATCATACTTTGACCGAATAGAACAGGAGAGCTCTTGTGTGATTTTGGCGAGGAACTCTGTAAGGATTCCCGTTTTGTTGATTGGCTTATTTCGTGGGCAAACCACAAGTTAGGGTTTGGTTGTAAGGGTAGTCTAAGTGATTTGTTGAAGATCAAAGACCCTTTCCAAGATCTCAAGAGGACAAGCACCAAAGGTATATCTAGAGCTTACTTTGCCTTGAAGAGATATAGTTGCACACACACACAACATGCATAACTCTTATTCTTGAATGTTGTGTTTATATTTTGTGTGCATTGTGCTTTATTGATTATTTAATATCTCTTCTTGCATTTAATTGATTGCATCTTGTTCTATGAAATGCCATGACATGATAGGCATTATGATGCATTCAATACCCACACGTGCACTTCATGTATGTTAGTCTTAAGTGTGGTGTAATTCGTTTCCATTTGTGTGATCGGAAACGTCTGCGCTTGCACGATGGTGTGCTTGTCTTAGCGCGATGGTTGACCACTTGAGAAGATCTCATTCTTCTCTTGGATAAGTGGTAGCTTTAGTTTGGTTGGGTTGATTGGAGTAAGGTGTCTAGTTTCAAAAGATTGGATTTCAATGTTTTAAGTGTTTTCAAAACTGACCTTTGCATGGTCGTGTGACCATAGCTTTTTACACAAAGCTTCAAAATGAGTTTTAAAAATTTCTGTACAAACTAGACACCCATACCTTTCCAACGGTATATTATTCGTAATATTTCATGACCGTTTGGATTGGTTTTGAAATTTCCAAAGTGACCACTAAAACAGGGCATCACAGCTGTTATCCGAATCTGACCTTTGGTCACTCAAATGACCATAACTTTTTCTACAGATATCCAAATCATGTTTTGTTAATTGGAGTAGAAATTAGACTTCCATACCTTTCCAACGGTATATTATATGAAAGGTTTCGATGTCGTTTGGTCATGTTTTGAGTCGCTTGAAAATCAAGCTTTGTGCTGTGACGCCCGCCGCGGTTTCAGTGCCGCGGTTTTTGCAACCGCGGCAGTCGAGCCTCAGAGCAACCGCGATAGTGTGATTCAGGGGCAAAATTGTCTTTTCACTTGCCCTATTCTTGATGTCTATAAATATCACACTTTCTCATTATCTGAACAAGTTCTTTTACTCTTAAGAACCCTAAACTTCAAAGTTAGATTTTGAGAGAAAATCAAATCAAGAATTCACCTTTAACCACTCAAATCAAACCCTTTTTGCATCAAATTTCATATTGCATCTCCTATGTCTATATAGAGTGCATCCATGTATGGGTTTGCATCATCACAACTTGCTTGGTAAGATTTTGATTAATTTCATCTTATTTTAGTATTTTAAATACCAAGCCATCTCTTTTAAATTACTTGTATGTTTTAGATCATATGCTAAATACAAGAAAAGAGATTATTTGTGATGTATTGATTGAGTGTTGTTTGTGATAGCTTTGTATCTAGGATTGGTTATCCTTTACTTAGCTAAAGTTATATACCATGTCATATAGCTACATGTGATATCTAGGATTGATTATATTGTCATCTTATAATCCTAGGTAAGCATTTAGAGTACCCTAGCTCTTATTGCAATATTTGGATATCATTGCATATTCACATAGGGTTGTTTGATCTCTTAGGAGATTGTAAGTCTTGTGTGATAGACCGGGATTAGGTCGGACACCGGGATTAGGTGGTCACATGAGCAAATTGGACTAGGTCCACTTTTACAGGCCTGTGGGTAGTGGTAGCGGTAGCGGGATATTGGCCGGGATTAGGCCGTCAAACCTGGATTAGGTTGTATACGTTATCACAATTAGTGGATTCGAGGTTCGAGTGTGGTGCACTTACCAGCCCGTGGTTTTTCCCGTGAGGGTTTCCACGTAAAAATCAAGTGTCGTTTATATTTCCGCACCATATTACACTTGATTATTATATTGTCTAGTTTGGGGCATTTACGTAAATTTGACTAAAAACGAAAATTGGGTAAAAAGCCTAAAATCTATTCACCCCCCCCTCTAGATAGTTTTATACACACCGTGCTATAATTAGTTTCAAACTCAACTTTCTGTCATCACTTCATGGTTATTTTTATGATATAGTTATGGATTCTTTTAGTATTGTTATTGTTGACGGTGAAATTTGGATTACCACGCACTCAACAATTATATCAATTTAATATAAAACGAGAAAATTAAGAATGCATGCAAAAGACAGATTTTACATGGAAAACCCTTGAATGGGAAAAAACCACGGCGCCCCCTGAGGGCAAAAGAATAATACTAGGTTTTTGTTGCCTTGTTACACACTTAGATCTCTCTTACAATTGCTCTCTTCTCTCTCTAGATTTCCGAACCCCCTCCTCATAGGATAGATGGTTCTATTTACACCTGTCTAATTAGGGTTTCCCCTTGTTTTTAGCCGTGTGGGTGGTAGGTTTCCCTCTTTGATTCGTACTAGGATTCCCCTGTTGTCACAGATCTGAATCTACTTTCCTCTTTGTGATTCCTTGTTGTCATGGGTCTTCTAAAAGTTTAGGGTTTATTTCTGTGTTTCTGCCGAGTCGGTTCAGGCCCAGTATACTGGTGCAGCGAGTACCTTCACTTCTGGGTATCGTCTCTTCGGCGATCACATTTCTACTTTTGGCAAGTAAAATATCTAGCTTCGGCGACCATATCTTTGACTCCCTTTTGGCTTGAGGTATTTTGTCATTCTGACTTGTCACACTCCCTCCCTTGACCCGATCAATGAGTGACGTGGCAATCTTTTGTTAGCTCTTTTGATGACGTGTCAGGTTGGCGAATTTATACATACAACAATACCCCCATAAATACTTCGAGCTGGGCGAATGACTTGTTCTTCTCACTTTGTTTGTCTCTGCGAGCAGTATTTATATCTATGTTTATAAGATTTCGGTGCATTTTGTAATAACTCCCTCTTTCCTTTTTACCACGCGCTATATTGATTAGTTGATTCTTCTGGTGCAAACTTTCAATTTGAGCCACACAACTTCTGGCGCTTCCACTTGCTTGACAGATGAAGGGACATTTTGACTGCTTAGTTATCCCCGAGATGCCACATGTCCATTACTTGGTGGTGCCTATTGCGGCTGGTCACTGTGGCCGTCATTCTCATTAATTGCGTATCATTCACTGGATTTTCTTTTTGAATTTCAAAGTTCCCTCTTTTTAAGGCCCGATCGTTTCTTCTTCCCCACTTTGCTCTTTCCATTTATTTCTCCATTTTTCCTCTCAAAGCAGAGTTCTTTTATTTTCCTTGGAAATTTCTGCCACGAATTCCTTCTGTTCTACTTCACTGTCAGACAGCTTGCTTTGAAATCGATCGTGCTGATTTCTCGACGTTCCCAAACCTTTTGCTCATCCTCCGAACCTAGGGTTTTTTTGGTGAGTTTTCATGGATCCCTCCTTACGCTCTTCTCTTTTTAATCGGATGATGCAAGCTATGGAGCTTGGTTACAAATGCACTGCGGATAAAATCGAATCTCTGATTCGTAATTTTCGTCCGGATTCTCCGGTCCCAATTTCTGTTTATGTTCCATCTTCTGAGGATACTTTTATTCCTAACATCTCTCCTCCGTCTTCTAACAGTGATTCTCCAACAATGCCGAGATCTTCTAAACCAACAAGCAGTAAACGACGCGCCTCTAGGGCTCCCCGTGAGTCCCTGCTGGATGCACAGACGACTATCGACTCTGATGTTGAGGACCATCAAAGGGATAGGCTGCATTTCTCGCTAGACCGTCCGTGTTCTTTTGATACGGAGGTTAATGTGGTTGGCGAGGACGAGCTCCGCAAATATAAGAGTTGTTTTGACATTCCAGACTTTGTGACTTTGATGTTACCCAGCGATCGAGCAGCATGGAATCCTCCCGAGAATGCGATCGCCATCTATGGTGCCATGCTCAGCTGCGGAGTAACCCTTCCTCTTTAGCCTTTTATCGCGAGGTTTCTTACAGAGGCTCGGATTGCACCGGCACAACTTGCTCCAAACAGCTACAGGATATTGATGTGCCTGTGCCTTATGTGGAAGCTGAAGGGTTATGGGCCCCTACACCCCGCGAGATCCGCCACTTTTATACTCTAAGGCAGGCGGGCAATGGTGGCACGTACTTCCTTCTCTCTTCGCCTGTGGAGAACTAGATCCTTGAGGGTGTGGCGAACCCTGGTCAAGTTGAGGTCTCCAGTGATGAGAAGAAGAAGGGTTTCATCTGGGGCTTCCCCACTTCAAATAAAAGGTGGAAAAACAGTTGGTTTTTCGCCAATGGTGAGTGGGGTCGGGATGTGCCAACTAGCAGTCGCCGCAATCTTTTGGCGAAGAAAGTTCCCAAGCATTTCACATCTCCTGAAGCCTGGTCGAAGGCAACCCCTGCTTTGCTGGATAGGGAGATCTCTCACCTCGCCGCGGCGGCTGTCCTTCCTTTGGATTCAAGGGACAGATCCTTCCTCTTGGATGAGGAAAAAATGATTTCTCAGTAAATTTTCACACGCCTACCTGCAAGGCTTCCTCGCTGTACGTCTTTATCCGTTCCTTCTTTTGTTTTACTGTTTCATTTTATTCTGTTAGTTGACACTTGGTTTATTTCTCTTGCAGTGTGTGACTTTGACACCGTTTGCGACTTGCAAGCCCAGGCGGTGAAGAATTCCGAGGCTGCCAACAAAAGGCACGCTGCTGGTTTGGCTAAGGAGGGAATTGCTGGCCCGGATGGTGATGATCCCTCCGACGGTGAGGACACTGGTGATGTTACCAGGGGAGAGGTTAAATCGGGGCAACCCCCTATGCGTGCAGAGGTTGCTGCGAATATTCCTGTTGCTGCTGCTGCTGCGACTACCTTCAGTCGTAAGGGTAAGGAGAAAGTTGGTGTTTCAGGAGGGGTCAGTGACATCCCTTTTTTTAACGCGGATGTCCCTGAGACTCCTCTTGATCCTGCAAGTGACCTGGCCCCCAGAGCTGGTAGAAGTAAGCGCCCAGCTGGGAGTTCACCTGATCATGCTGCTCGACCTCCCAAGCGGGCATTAAGGGTGGTGCAGTATGTTGTTTCTTCAAACGAGGAAGGTGCTAAGGAGCCAGCTGTCGCCGAGACCCCTTCTACCCAACCGGCTGTTCGCGAGGGGCCTGCTAAAGCGGATAATGTAACGGCGCCTCCCTCTGAGGAGGTTAATGAACCGACTATCCCTACTTCCACTTCTCCCCGAACAGTTTCTCCTTCAGTGGCCATGGGCGAGCCGAATGTCTACTCAGATCAGCCTAGGCCGTCTGGTCAACCAGAATCGATTGATCGGCCAGGCCCATCGAAGCAGCCTGGGATCTCTGCTTCTGGTTCGGGTTTTACCCATGAAGCCCCTCCTGTAGGACCAGTTGAAGCCGATGAAGGGAACGTGTCCCTTTTTGATTTTTCGGCTACTGAAATCTGCTCCCACCTGGTTAATAATGATATTTACATTGGTGAAGGTTGGCAGCATGTTAAAGGCAAGTCCTGCAATAGGAAGATGGAATTCTTCTTCAATTGCCACTCGTTGGTAAGCTTCTCGCCACAAGTTTCTATGTCCTTTTAATATATACTTCCTAATTCGGCTATTTCTTTTTTCAGATGATGTCTGAGTTGGGTGAGAACTACAAGTATGGGCTCAAAACTTCCCGTGAGATTAAACGCTTGCGTGAGCAGGCTTCTGTTTTGGCGGCTGAAAAGCTCTCTGCTGAAAAATCCCATTCTCAACAGCTCGCTCAATTAAGAGAATCCTCTGATGGTCACCTGTCTGCTCAGCTAGCTGCCGAGGATAAACTATCTGCTGCTGAGGAGGAGATTCGCTCGCTGAAGAAGCTTTTGTCTACGAGTCAAGAGTCCTTCGCAGCACGTTTGGAGGCTGAGCGGGTGGCTGAGGAGGCTAAGGAAAAGGCTGAGCATGAGGCGGCAGACTTACGCAACCAGTTGTCGTCTCGCGACCTCATCTTCGATAATTTGAAAGCTGTGCTGGAGGCTGAATCAGTTGATCGTTTCAAGAGATCCCCTGCCTACGATGCGCTTTTGTTGCGCGAATTTGAAAAAGGCATGAGGCAGGCGAAAAATATCTTTGCCATGAAGGATCATTCTAATGAGAAAGCTCTGAGGCGTTTCGATAGGTCCCTCCAACAGCACATGGCCAGTGGCGTGGGCTCGATTAAAGAGCAAATAAAACGATAGAAAGCCCACTGCCGTTATAACAAGACTGAACCTCATCCTATGCATTTAGAAATCCCCAGCAAGCGTGCCTTCAATACTTACTATTCAGGTCAGAAGGGCAGCTTTTCTGGCTCTGGTGCTGAGCCTGACTTGGGTCCTGTTGCTGGAAGGGGTTATGAGCCTTTCATGCCAATAAAGGATGAGGAAGTCATCTGGCCTTCGGAAGAGGAGATTGAAGATGAGGAAGACAGCGAGGGCCCTCCTGCAGCTGGTTGAGTTTTGGATCTTTTCTACTATCTAGGACTGTAAATTTTTATTTCTTTTGCTCCTTCATTTGTAAATGATACAAGGTTATAAATTCTTTTGTTTTTTGTTCAGCTGCCTTTGCTGAGTTTTCGGCTTTACTTAGTTTTTCACCAAGTTTTTTAGCATATTTTATAGCTCTATTCAGCTGCCATTGCTGCATTTTGGCGTACTCAGTGTTTGTTAGGACGTATCCGACCATGCACCAAGTTTTTAACATGTTATTTGTTTGTTCAGCTGCCATTGCTGAGTTTCGGCATCTTATTGGGACGTCTCCCCCTTGCTTTACTTTGTGTTTAGCTAGCTATCTCGCCTAAGGGGATTCTATTTTCTCGTAATGGCGACTCCCAATTTTTATAACTTGGGATTTTACCTCTCGCCAGTTCTTGTTGCTGCGAGCATGAAACTTGCTTTTTTGTGATGGTAGTAATGTACGATGGCGAATGCCTTTTTGTGACTGGCGAGTGAAACCGCTCATTCTCAGTAATAAATTACTCTTTATTGAATGCTTCCTGCAACTTCTGTTAACATAGTCATAAAGAAAATGCTAAAACGAAAACTGTTCTAAGAAAAAATAAAAAGCTCATAAAAACTCTAAACTTGACCCTCAAGTTAAGGATAATATATCTTCAAGTACTGTGCTTTGCATGGACGGGGTAGTTCGCCAAAACCCTCTCGAGTAATGCGATATGCCCCGTGGCCAGCTATGCCTGTAATTTGATAAGGCCCTTCCCATTTGTTTGCGAGTGATCCTGCATCTTTATCCCTTGTTCCTAGGTTCACCCTTTTCAACACTAAGTCGCCAAGCGAGAACCTTCTTTCACGCACATGTGAGTTGTAATATCTAGCTACCCTCTGTTGGTACACAGTATTCCTTATTTGTACGCGCTCTCTTCTTTCTTCTAATTCGTCCAGACCGTATTTTAGCATATCAATGTTGAGTTCTGGTTGAAAGAGTTGTACCCTTGGTGAAGAGAAAGATGTTTCCACGGGAATGACAGCTTCAGCTCCATATGCCATGGAGTATGGGGTTTCACCTATTGAACCCCTTTCTGTGGTTCGATATGCCCAGAGTACCTGTGGTAATTTATCCGCCCAGCTGCCCTTTTTCGCTGCCAATTTAGCTTTCAGGTTGTGTTTTATGATTTTGTTCACTGCTTCAGTCTGGCCATTCGTCTGTGGATGTGCTGGGGAGGCGTAGTAGTTGTTGATGCCGTACTTGTCACACAGCTCCCTGAATTTTTTACCATCAAATTGGGTCCCATTGTCCGTGATGATGGTGTTTGGTATCTCGAATATGTACAGGATATTTTTCTTTACAAAGCTTATAGTGTTTGCTTCTATTATATGCACCAATGGTTCGGCTTCTACCTACTTCGTAAAATAATCCACTGCTACTATGGCGTGCTTTGCTCCTCCAGTTGCTATTGGCATCGGGCCGATCAAGTCAATTCCCCACATGGCGAATGGCCAAGGCGAGGTAATACTTTGCGGAAGTTCAGGTGGTTGACGGATGTTATTGGCAATTTTTTGACACGCCTCACATCTCGCTACCACTCTTTTGGCGTCGGTGAATAGTGTTGGCCAGTAAAAACCCTGCCTTAATGTTTTGTGAGCTAAGCTAACACCCCCAGCACGGTTCCCACAATTTCCACTATGTATGCTTCTTAGGATACCTTCTGCTTCTTCAGGTCCAACACATCTCTATAGTGCCCTTGAATACCCCCTTTTGTACAGTTCTGCATTGAGTACTGAATACCTTGTAGCTCTGTATTTCAACCGTTTTGCCTCTAATGGGTCACTTGGGAATACATCATTGACGAGATATTCTTTGATTGGTGTGATCCAGCTGTTCCTCTCGCCAAAAACTGCCCCCACTTCTTTTGATTTGACTATACTCGACTGCAATAGGCGGATCATGGATATACTTTTGGGCCAAATGTTGATTGTGGCAGATGCTAATTTGGCCAAGGCATCAGCTTGCTCGTTTTCTTCTCTGGGGACGTGAACAATTCTGTATTCTTTAAATCTTTCTAACAGTTCCTTTGCTAATTCCAAGTAGGTGATCATGCTTTCATCTCTCGCCCGGTATTCATCTAGCACCTGATTGACAACGACTTGAGAGTTGCTGAATATTTCTACCTCATCTGCCCCTAAGACTGTGCAAACTTTTAAACCTGCTATGAGTGCCTCGTATTCAGCTTGATTGTTAGTAGCTTTGAAGTCAAAACGCAAGGCACATTCGACTGAATCTCCTTCCGGGGTTGACACTACTACCCCTGCCCCGCTGCCGTGCGTGTTTGACGAGCCGTCATCACGGAGTTGCCGTTTGAATATTTTCTTATTTTGCTCCACCATCATTCTCGCCACCTCTATGCTTGGCTCGGTGAACTCTGCTACAAAGTCTGCCACTGCTTGTGCTTTAATTGCTGTCCTTGGGAGATACTCTACATCGAATTCACTTAATTCGATCGCCCACTTTGTTAATCGACCGGATACTTCTGGTTTCTGCAGGATTAATTTCAGTGGGCTGTTGGTGTATACCCCGATTTTATGAGCTTGGAAATATGGTCTTAGCTTCCTTGCTGCTGTTATTAGAGCGAGTGCCATTTTTTCAGCCGACAAGTACCTTGTTTCGGCTGGTAACAGTGCTTTGCTGGTGTAGTATATTGGCTTCTGGATCCCATCTTCCTGTCTTACTAGTACGGAACTTGTGGCTGCTTCAGAGACGGACAAGTACATGTACAATGTTTCTCCTGTTTCTGGTTTTGATAGCAGCGGTGCCTATCCAAGGTAATCTTTCAAGGCCTGGAAAGCTTTTTCGCAATCCTCATTCCACTCGACTCCCTTTCCTTTTTTTAGAGCTTTGAAAAATGGTAGGCATTGGTCTATTGACTTGGCTATGAATCTGCTCAGCGATGCTAGGCACCCCATGAGTTTTTGGACGTCCTTCAAAGTTCTTGGCGAGACCATTTTTGCTAGTGCTTGGATTTTTTCAGGGTTCACCTCTATTCCTCTTTGATGTACTTGATATCCGAGAAACCTCCCAGATGGTACGCCGAATACACATTTTGCTGGATTCAACTTCATTCCATACTTGACCAGCACATCGAATGTTTCCCTCAGGTCATCTGTATGTCTATCTGCTGTGATGCTTTTTGTCAACATATCGTTAACGTAAACCTCCATATTTCTCCCTATTTGCCTGGTGAACATTTTGTTGACCAAGCGCTGGTAAGTTGCTCTAGCGTTCTTCAGGCCGAATGGCATGACTATGTAACAGTACAACCCCTGGTCTGTGGTGAACGCTGTCTTCTCCTCGTCTAGCTTATGCATCTTTATCTGGTTATATCCTGAATATGCATCCATGAAGCTCAACGTCTCATGTCCGACTGTTGCATCGACTAACTGGTCAATCCTTGGTAGCGGGAAGCTATACTTGGGGCAGGCCTTGTTCAGATCAGTGAAGTCGACGCACATCCTCCATTGATTGTTTTTCTTTTTCACTAGGACTACATTCGCTACCCATTCCGGGTACTTAACTTCTCTAATTGACCTTGCGGCGAGCAACTTTGATACCTCCTCTTTTATTGCTGCACTTCTTTCTGGGTTGAAGCTTCTCTTTTTCTACATAATCGGTTTGCATTTTTCATTCACAGCCAGGTTGTGTGAAATCACGCTTCTATCAATCCCTGGCATGTCTTCGTGGCACCAAGCGAAAATCCCCTTATATTCCTTCAACAAGCTTATCACATCTCTCTTAACTCATTCAGTCAGCCTTGCTCCGATCTTTACTGTTTTATCTGGTTCCGCTTCATCTAGAACAACTGACTCAGTTGGCTCTTCTTTTTCTCTGCTCGTTTTGTCCCTTGGGTCCAGTTCGAAGTTTTCCGAATTATCTTCCTGCACTTCCCTGTCTACCTCGAATATGCTTAAGGTTTCCATCCCTGCTTTATCTTTGAAGATTGATAGGTTGGCGTGGCGAGCCATCTCCTGTGACCCTCTCAATTCTTCGACACCAAATTCTGTAGGGAATTTTATTTTCAACGCATGGGTTGAAGTCACAGCTCGAGCTTTGTTAAGAAACGGTCGGCCAAGTAAAGCATTATACGGCCAATTATGGATGTCAACTACGACAAAGTCCAACAGGATCGTTCGCCGGCATGGTGCTGTGCCAAATCTCATCGGCAGCTTCACAGTTCCTAACGATCTAACTTCTACGCCACCGAATCCTTTTAATGGCACATGGAATGGTTCAAGATCTTTTCTGTCCAGCCGTAACTCATCATATACTCTGGCACTTAAAATATCAGCTGAACTCCCATTGTCAATCATCACCCGAAGGTCATCCCTATGGGCTATTCGAACTCCCACTACGATTGCATCATTAGGCTTTGCCTCAATTCCGTCTGAGTCTTCTGCTGTAAATGTTATGGGATCATGTCCTTCTCTTCCTTTCTTGGGGTTTCTTTGCACATAATTGATCTCCATGCTTCTGCTTTCATACATCACTTCTCAGACTTCTGACATCCTTTCTCGATTGCTTCTCCCAGTATGAGGTCCGCCAAAAATGGTGTTTATAGTGGCGTTGGGGCTGTTTCTCCTTGGACTCTTCCTTTCCTGCACGTTTCCTTGGCGGCTGTCTTGGCGACCATCGTGCTTGTCCCCTTTCAAAGCAAAGTCCTTCAGGTACCCATCTCTGATCAAGCTTTCAATGTGATCGCGCAGCTGGAAACATTTTGAAGTTTCATGCCCATGGTCTTTGTGAAACCGATAATATTTAGTCGTATCTCTCCTGGCATTTGCTGATTGCTGCCGAGGGTATTTAGCGAGTCCTTTGTCTTCTACCACAGAAAGTATCTCCTCCTGATCGCCAGTTAAGGGGGTGTAATGGTTGTACCTTCCTCGAAACCTACTGGCTCGAGCATTTCCTCTGCTTTCCCTTGGATGTCCCTTTTAACCCTTCTCATCTCTCTAGCGATCACGTGACTGCGTCTTTTTGTCATCCTTATAGTCCGATTTTGAGTCAGGCTTGTGTCCATGTACATAGCTACCCCCTTGCGCTACTTCTTCTTCTTCCGCCAGTGCATAGTCGCCAGCTATTTCCATCATCTCCTCATAAGTTTTTGGTCTCTCCCTTCGTAGGTCAAAGGATAATCGCCCATTTTGTAACCCATTGGTGAATGCGGCGATCACAGCTACATCACTGGCATCTTCAATTTGAGCAACCTCATTCCCAAACCTTGCTAGATACTTCTTGATCGACTCATTACGTTCCTATTTCAAGTTTGATAGATGGGCGAGTGACTTTCTTCTCTGGACACTCCCCATGAATTGCCTTATGAACGCTTTGCTGAGATTTGAGAAACTGCTTATACTTCCGGGTGGGAGTCTTCCAAACCACCTGGAGGCAAGGTCGCCAAACGTTTGCGGGAAGGTGAGGTACAACAGCCCGTCATTGGATGAGTACTGGGCCATAATAATACGGAATTGGTGAACATGTTCCTTCGGATCCCTATTCTCCTTATATTGCTCAATGGTTGGCATTCTAAATCTGTCTGGAAATTGGGTGCGAGCAATAGTTTCGATGAATGGGCTATCTGACTCATCATCCGAAGATACGTTACGACCATACCTTCGTGCCATCGCTGAAACTTTTCTTGATAGCTCTTGTAGGGTGACATCTCGCTGACCAATTGGTTCTTCTGCTGGATCGAGTCTACTCCTGATTGTCATTCTACCATGATTGTCATTCTACCATGATTGCCTCTCTCATCCGGGCTTCTTCGATCTTCTGTGCTCTCGGATCTTCTTTGCTTCGCTCTTTTGGATCGTAATTCCCTTCGTGGACGAGGACTCTTATCTTCAGATGAGATGGAACGGTGTCTCCGCCGGTTCCGTTGTATGTGTCACTGGAATTGACCCCATGTGTTCGCACCTGGTCTCGCTCCTCCCTGGATTCTTCATTCATCACACCTTTTCCCTTCCTTTGTTTTCTCCCCTCGAAATCCTCAGTGTGGTCCTGAGGAGTCTCCTCAGTGGATTGTCTTGCTTGAGTATCGGGGATTGCAATGTGAACTTCTGATCGTAGCCTTCCGGGCGGGTAGATTCCAGGAGTGGTTAACTCGTAAGAAGATGAAACTCCCAACCCTATGGGAAGCGAAAGCCCTATTTTGCTAGCTTCGCTGATTAAGTTTACCAATGCAGCTTGGAAGTGCTGCAGAATCCCGGGGTCAGCTGCCCTAGTTCCTGGCGTTGCTGCCGATTGTTCCCCGATCGCCACCGCCCTGTCTCCCGTCGACACGGTTGGTTCAACAACTAAATCTCCACTGGAGTTACCATCTCTGTCGCTGTCGTTGTTCATGTTCTTTAATTCGCAAGGGTTCCTCGAAGTTTCTGTTCAAAGAAACCCTTCTTCTAGCGCCAATTGTTGACGGTGAAATTTGGATTACCACGCACTCAACAATTATATCAATTTAATATAAAACGAGAAAATTAAGAACGCATGCAAAAGACAGATTTTACGTGGAAAACCCTTGAATGGGAAAAAACCACGGCGCCCCCTGAGGGCAGAATAATAATACTAGGTTTTTGTTGCCTTGTTACACACTTAGATCTCTCTTACAATTGCTCTCTTCTCTCTCTAGATTTTCGAACCCCCTCTTCATGGGATAGATGGTTCTATTTATACCTGTCTAATTAGGGTTTCCCCTTGTTTTTAGCCGTGTAGGTGGTAGGTTTGCCTCTTTGATTCGTACTAGGATTCCCCTGTTGTCACGGATCCGAATCTACTTTCCTCTTTATGATTCCTTGTTGTCATGGGTCTTCTAAAAGTTTAGGGTTTATTTCTGTGTTTCTGCCGAGTCGGTTCAGGCCCAGTATACTGGTGCAGCGAGTACCTTCACTTCTGGGTATCGTCTCTTCGGCGACCACATTTCTACTTTTGGCGAGTAAAATATCTAGCTTCGGCGACCATATCTTTGACTCCCTTTTGGCTTGAGGTATTTTGTCATTTTGACTTGTCACACTCCCTCCCTTGACCCGGTCAATGAGTGACATGGCAATCTTTTATTGGCTTTTTTGATGACGTGTCAGGTTGGCGAATTTAAACATACAACAGTTATGAACTAATTTTCTTTGCTAGGGCTACGATATAGCCTAGCTATGAAGACTCAATTTCTTTGATTAATGTTATTTACGATTATAATTATTCCATGTTGAGTATTTATTACCATGTTTAATGTCTCCAAATATTTCGCCAATGTTTGATTGATTTGAAGATCGTATCAAGACTGAGAGGTGATATATATGTTTGCTTCTTGTAATGGATGTCATGAAGACAGAGATATACTCACATGATTCGTGCAGTTTTCCTACAGGTTACCAAGGATCGTAATGGGTTCTTGTATATTACAATTCGCATAAAGATATAGTGGGATGATATATGAGAGTACTTTTGGTGTTACTCGAGAGAATATCAATAAATGAATTTGGGTTTACCAACTGTCAACATGGGTGATAATTTTTAGTAACATATTAATGGAATTGTTTAGGACTAGCTATGGTGAAATCAAATGTTCTAGTGTGTTTAATCACTTGGATTTTCTCAATTACTTTGTTTGTTTATTTAAATTTGTTTTCTTTTACTTCTTAATCAAATCTCATTAATCGATTTTTCAAATAAAATTGAGGATTAATCAACTTCCGTACTTAATAGGTTAAATAGTCCTTGTAGGAACGATACTCTACTCATCACTTTATTACTTGTTTGATTCATATGCTTGTGAAATTGGCAACAGGTATAAATGTCAAATTAATTGTTTTCAAACAATTTTATCTTTTAAAAACAAATAAGTTAACAATATATTCAGATGTAAGAAAAAAAAAAAAAAAAAAATTGGTCAATTAGGTTTCGTTTTTTATTACGTCTTCATTGAAATTAAGGATCATCCGGTCTTTAGACAAAAGAAAACAAACAACCCTGTTTTTTTTAAATAGTAACTTAATTTCTTATTTATATTTGGAATTCATATAATTTAATTCGAGAAAATGAAAGTAAATACCATAATTCATTTTAATTTAAACAAGTTCACTTTTCTTCGTTAGAATTCTCCCACCTGTGAACATGCTCTAATATATATTAGCAAAAATAATTAAGTGAATTTTTCCCCTGCAACATGCAAGTAAGAAGAACGAAATGATAAAAGAACATAAAAAAAAGGAAACTCCTCGATTGTAATAGCTTTTTGCAATTTCATACATTGCTCAATAACTTTCCCTTTTAAGGACCACAAATATTCCATACATGTATATGGTTTCATGAAATCAAGTTTATGAAGCTAATCAATTGATTTCATGTTGCTCCCTGTGCCACCAATTCACCAAAGAATGGCACAGTTATTATAGTTCTACACAAATGATACTCAATTACAATGATAAAAGGAATTAATAATTATGAACTTTTTTCTGAATTCTGAAATCTCCATAAACGTTTGATGATCAAACATTTTTCTCATTTGATTCAGTTGGCTTCTGATCATCAACAATGATCACCATCATCTCCTTGATATCAGCCGGTTGATTTATGTTATCTTTCCGGTCGACCGAGCTCAATGACACTTCTTTGCATTGCCCTTCGAATTCTTCATGCTGCTTTGTCTTTGTTTCATTGCCTTTCTTATTTTTGTATATGAAGTATAAGATCATTTGAGCAATTCCGAAAACAAATCCCAACACATTTGGTGTCTGTCCATCCAAACCCATGAAATTAGTTACCAAGCTATACCAATACGCGAAAGATATTTGTGACGAATTTTAAAACCATTCGAATCTAGGAATTGTCCCAAAATAAATATAAGGCCAGTAATATTGTATTGAATTTATATTATAATATTTATGCTACTTACAGCAATGAAGTAATCCTTGACAAAAAGTCCATAGAAGAACCAAGAGGTGGCGCAGAGAGTGAGGGACAGCGACAGAGAAAATGGCATAAACTCCACACTTTTGGTCTTGATCACCCGCCTCTGCAACAATCACGTTAATTTGTTATAATAAGAACATACATCAGGAACTGAAGAATTAAAATTACTCATTTGTTATATTAACAAAGAACAGGGGTGGAGCCAGAAATTCAGGTTTGGGAGATCATTATATATATAAAAAATAAAAATAAAAATAAAAATAAAATAAAATAAAATAAAAAAATTAGAGGGGCAGACGTGAAATTTGGTAAAAGTTTTATCATTTTTTTATAATGAGTTTTAAAGATTTTTTGTGGGAAGGGCTCTCGATAAAGAAGTAAATATTGGTTTTGGTGAAAATATTGAAGGTTCAAATGTTTTGATATTTCGATGGATATATCAGAAATATCATCAAAATTTCAAGGATATTTAAGAATACTTTTTATATTTGCCCCAAAATATAGAAAATATTGGAATATTCCGGTCAAATTATGATATTTACTTCTTTAGTACAAGAATGAGTAGTACTTACCACGATACTCAACGGAGCAGCGAAGGTGGCAATGTTATAGGCAACACAGATCCAGCCAACTGCGGTCATTCGTTTCGGACCCTTTATTAGACAGTTGGTGATGAACATCACCAAGCCAATGGCTCCCACGTTGAGCAAGAGAATCAACTTCACTGTGAATTTCTGCAAGTGTAAAAGTTTGTTTGTCAAAACCCTAAAAAACAGGACTACTACTATATTTGATGAACCCTAATTAATAAGATGTGGGATTCCATAATTTTTTTATGTTGAATATAACATCATTTAATTAATGCTTTCAAATAGTACCAGACTACTTGTATTTCTTTTGTATATATTGTTTGATTGAAATAGATAAATACAAAGTGTATTTGTAAGAGCTTTTTAAAGGAGAAAATCTCCAGGCTGAATGGTGCACCGGAACACTAAAATTTGACATGTAAAAAAGGTAATTAACCTTCTCCTTGGGGGGTGCATATATCAAGTAGAAAATGAGATAAGCAGATTCTATAGCACATCCAATGCTGTTGATGCTGATAATGAGAAATACTGACTTGAGGAAACCATAGTACAAGAACAAAATCGAACTGCAAAGTGCAGCCACATATGGTATCGATTGATACCCTTCTGATGATTTCTTTTTGTAAATCATATAAAAAGTTGGCCTGAAAGATAGACACAGAGAAGATGAATAAGTTAATTAGCAAATACAAATAATCGGAATTTATTTTTCAATTGACTGGATAGCCAAAAAAAGGTATCATTTCAATTGAAATTAAGGCTCTTACAGTGGCGACAAGAACACCAAGAATGAGACTATGTTACCTGTGGACAGCAAGAAATCAAGGGGATCAGTTGATAATTAATTAGCTACTTACTTGATATACTAAAATAAAAAAATAAACAAAGCTTGGTGATCATGAACTTGTTTGTATTTTAATATCGAATCATGATTCAAATCAGCTTAAAATTTTTAAATATATGTATGAGAAAATTAACATGCCTAAGAGACCAAAAATGAAAGCCAGCTGATGAGGACTCAAGAATACTGCCATTGCTGCCGGCCGGATCGACGTAAACGGTAATTAATGGCACTTTTAATTAGCTTCTTGGGATGAAGCTCTCGCAGTGTTTATGTATCTAATGATCTTTTACACTATGAAGAGTCTGATGAGTTCTTGGTCGTAGCTTCATTTATATAAGCACACAACATGCACAGGACAAGAATTAGGTCACTGATTTCATATTTACTTAAGCACACAACATCAAAAGTTAGGTCTCTGGTTTTCATACACTAGCAGTCTATAGCTAGTAAATTTTGTTTCCCAATGCTCATTGTAGTATATTTTACATGTGATGTGACACAGTGACTCATCCATGCATTGTTCTTGGTCAAGTTGAAAGAGCTAGAGAAGAAAACGAAAGATTTCCTTAAAAGGATTTTCTATTTCGTTTTTTTTTTTTTTTTGAAAGGCAAAATATATTCAAAAGGCCAAAAAGGCCACAGAAGCAAACCACAACAACACGAGAACACAGCCAAAACCACCAGCCGCAAACAGCAGCAACAAGGGCAACACAACAGCCCCTGTCGTTGGAGTTTGACAGGGCAGCAGCCCAAGAAAAGAAAACAAGCAAACCACCCACAAAAGCCACAAAAGGGAAAGCAACAGAAGACAGAAAACACCAAGCAAACCAGAAGCAACAGCCAAAAGGAAAACCAAGGAAGAAGCAGCAAAACACAACACCAAGCAGCAGCCAGAGAGCAAACACAGAAACACCAGACCCCGCAAAGACAACAGGCCACACCAATCCTGCGCACAATCAACCCAACCAGCAGCCACACCAAGAAGCAGTACCCGCACACACTGCCACCTCTCGGCCACCACCACAAAAGGCACCCAAGAAAAACACACAGCAAAATCAGTACAGCCTCCACTCCAGAACATCCGCATCACCATCAGCACCTTTTTTCGCCAGCAAATCAGCAAATTCATTGTGCTCTCTAGGACAAAATTCCACATGGACCTGTCTCAAGATACCCAAGAGATTTCGAATCTCCATAATCAAATGAGAATGAGCCCAACTGCCCACTCCGCTGCTGTTGATCCAAGACACCGCCATCAAGGAATCACTCACAATCACAATACTTTTAAACTTCAATTCTTGTCTAGAAAAACATAGCTGACAAGCCCTGTTAATAGCCAAAATTTCGGTGAGAATGGTGTTGCTATACCCAACCTTTTCCGAAAAAATGCACAAAACATTGCCTTTACAATCTCGCAACACTCCCCCAATCCCCGCTTGCCCCTTCGACTCCAATTTTCTATTTCGTTACGTATTCTTATGAGACATTTTAAAATTTTAAAATAAAATTTAAATATTTTTATTCTCCTAAAAAATAGTAAACCATACTCTAATGTGAAAGAGGTATAATGTCAAGTAATGATCATAATTAACGAATGAAATAATATGGTTACTCAGACGAAGCGAAAGGACAGTAAAGTCCAATCCATGACAAAAATTTGCGCTAAAAGAATGATTAAGTGATTAAGTGATTAAGTTAAGTTTATGAGTAGTGTTATTGGCAATTTGCCATCCCTACTAACCTATTTATATCCCACTTTTTAAATTATTTAGTATTTTTTTGTCTTTATCAAAATTACTTAAAGAGACGTACAATTTTTAAAATAAAAAAAATCTTCAACAAAGGAAATCTAATAAAACCCACTTTCCTTTTCATAATAATAATAATAACCCCATGTTCACTGTTCAATGGTAATTTGTTTTGTTGAAAAACAAAATCATAAACCCTAAAATTTGTTTCTTACACACATACAAAATATTATGGAAGAGTCTGAGAGTGATATAAGAAATCCGGAAGAATTGTCTAAGAAAGATATCAATCATCTAAAAGAATTGTCTGAAATAATATCAAGCATCTACAACCAGACGTAAATGACACCACACACACCAACAACAACCAAAACAATGAAATTGCAACAAAAAAATACCTAATATCTGACAATACGAAACCACACCGAAACCCAACTGAATCACTCAAAAAAATCATCAGAGATGATCAATACCATACTCCCAATCTACCACCAACAATCCAATCAACTACAGAAACAAAACAAAAAATAATAATAAAATAAAAAATCGCATCCAAGAATGATGATTTCACCATGAAATAAGAGGAAAAAATAAGTTCTGCAATAGAGGTGAGAAACTTTATAGAGAGACTGTTCTTAAAAAAATGTATAGAGAGATCATAGATGGGTGTATAGAGAGATCAGAGATGGGTATAGAGAAACTATTTTTAGAAAAAGAGATGGGGTGTATTAACTACTATTAAGCTTGAAAATAAGTAAAAGAGTGACAAAAATGCCCCTTATTTAATTATTTCTTTTGCTTTTTCTCTTACTTTTCTCTTTCCTCAACTTCTTCTTCAATGTCATCTTCTTCTTTTCACTCTTCTCTCTCATTTTCTTCAGATGTTCTCTCTCTCTCCCTTAAAATCGAAGTCCACATTTCACTAAAAATAAAATAGATCTCCTTTTTTCGAGTATTCCACAAGCTAATTGGAAGTATTTGTAAGGTAATTTTTCCTTCATAAACCTCTTGCTTGAATCCCTCTTTTTTTTTTTCTTTTTTTTTTTGGTGGGGGGAAATGAATATATTCAAGACTTATTGGTTTTATTCGAGACTTATCTAGCTATATATTTGAGACTTACTGGAAATGAATGTGTAAAAAATGTCTTTCAATCGAGACTTAATGAACATATTTGAAACTTATTGGCTTTATTCGAGACTTAATCTATATATATTCGAGACTTAATTCTTGGATCCGAGAGTTAAGTTATTATGTTGACAGTGATTTTTGGATCGTAGGCGAATCAGCTGCCAACAATGACACGTAGGCAAGTTGATGCATAGATTGGTTGAGAAGCTTATAATTGAAGCATCTTCCTACTATGCGAATGTGATGTATGATGAATAAAATAAACAAGAACAATAAACAACACCAGAGTTTTTACGTGGAAAACCCTAAGGCAGGGAAAAAACCACGGTCATCGTAACGACAAGAAAAGAGATTCCACTACGTAAAAGATGATTACAATTACAAACTTAATGCCTTCTCTCTAATGTTGTATATGCTCTCTCCCTCTCACCATCGCTGGATACATGTATTTATATGGAAACTATATTGTTGCCCTAATCCATGTCGTGCAAGCAAAGGCTTGTGGAGATCGTATCTTTGCAAGATCGTGGGAGGAGCGTATCTTGGTGATTCGCTTGTGTTTGGGAGATCTCTTTCTTTGTTGGAGTCGATATTCATGATTCTTGGGATTATTTCATGTATAGGAGTCTTAGAGAGATTATGATTGTGTTTCCTTATTGAAACTTGATTTGGAGAGATAAATGTGGGATTTCGTATTTATCACAATCTTGTAATGATAAGGCGTATCAAGGTTGGACTTGTTCTTGGAGTCCAAGTTTTATTGAGTTGAAGAGCTAAAGACCTGAAAAGCTGGCCGAGGTGAATAGCTGAAGAGCTAGCCGAGGTGCCTTGTTGAATAGTTGGTCGAGGTACCTAGCTGAATAACTGGTTGAGGTGCCTAGATGAATAGTTGGATGAGGTGCTTTACTGAATAGTTGGCCAAGGTGCTTTGCTATGGTGAGCTAAGTTACCACGATGAGCTGATTTGCCACAGCAAGCTAATTAGCCATGGCGAGTTGAATTGCCATGGCAAGTTGAGTTCCCACAACGAGCTAATTAGCCACAGTGAGTTGAATTTCCATGGTACGCTGAGTTACCACAACTAGGTGATTAGCCACAATGAGTTAAGTTGCCACGATGAGATGAATTGCCACGGCGAGCTAAGTTTCCATGGTGAGCTGATTAGCCACGGTGAGCTTGATTGACATTATGAGCTAAATTGCCACGACGGGCTAAATAGCTCTTGACAAATAGAATAACGCTGGCGACATGGAACCTGATATATGCAGTTGTTTCTACCCGTGTTGCTTCCTTGTGTTTTCCTTTGAACATATGACAATGTGTCTCAACTTTGACTTTTGAATGACATGGATTGATACGTTTCGTATTTCCCACTAATTATGCAGACATGTCAAACTGACTGAAAATTTAACAAGTTATTTATTAGAGACTAAAGTCTTGGATCCAAGAGTTAAGCTATATATCCGAGACTTATTGTAGTCAAGGAGGATTCGAGTAAGCTAATCACTAGCATCTATGGTCATGGTCTACGACTTGCCGTCACCGTCATTGTACGCGTATTTGTGGTCTACTGATTGGTCAACAAGAAGTTCATCTCTCTACTTTCAAGATCCCTCTCTATAAAAAGTGTAAAGTAAAACTGAAATATATATATATAGATTTTCTATTATCAATTCGAACTAATAATAAATATATCAGTTCCTTACATGTAGGCCATTGGATTTAAATACTTTAACTTGGCTACATGCACTTGTCAAAGCATCTTTTAAATCTAATGACTCACATGTAAGGAACTGATATATTTATTATCAGTTCGAACTGATAATAGAAAGACTGTATATATATATATATATAACAAAAGGACAAGCAAGAATTGACATTGCCCTAATTTGGAGGCATTTTTGGTAGAATCACTTTTCAGTGTCATTTAAACTCAAATTATAAACTATTGTCAATTCCACAAAGCACTCCTTGAAGAGTTCTAGAAAAATTTTGAACTCAAAGGAAAATATCGAATTTTACAACAAAAAAAAAATGGAAAATTTGAGCTATTGAATAATTCTAAAAGCGTTTTCCTAATCGAAGGCAAAATTAAAAAAAAAATTAAAAATTAAAATTAAAAAAAAATACTAAAAACGGATATTCCTACTAAAAATTATTAAGATCTGAAAATACGACCTATTAAGAAAAATATTGAAAAACAAAGGCTGAAGGCCAAATCCACGGAATTTGGGAAAACTGCAATGCATCACAAGGTTTCCTGGGGTGAATAGTATATGACTCGTCAAGACTATTCCAACCATTTACCCCTTAATGCAAGCTTCCAAAAGTGTCCGGCATCATTTATATTACTATACAGTTCTTCCACTATCTAGATGTATTTATTTTGTGTTTTTTTTAATAAATGTTTCTCATACCCATTTCTTATTTTTTATTTTTAACTATAAATTTGGGAATTGAGTTGGGATACGACTTGAACTCACAATTTTATTGAGGTGGATGTGAGGAAGTTGTAGCGGGGCATACTATGTTGGGAATTGAACCGATGAACGTGGAAGCAACATGCCTAATATTCACATATAACAAATAACGTCTATAGCAGAAAATATAAGATGAGAGAAAATAAACCAATCACACACAAACACAAGATATACGTGGAAACCCTCAATCAAGGAAAAAACCACGGGTCGTCAAGACGACAAAATAAGTTTCACTATATGATAAATTGTTACAACCATATACTCCAGGATTCTCTCTCTCACAACCCAAACCCCAAACAACCGAGCCTTATCGAGCTTCGAAGCTCACAACCAAGCTTACATCATAGCTCTCAGCTTATAACGCTCATCGATCCTCCCCCAAATATCCCATAGGTCTCCCCTGAATTTTTCCCCCGGATCTCTCCTCTAGATCCCCAGATATTCCCTAAATCTCTCCGAGATATTCACATGGATCTCCTCCCGAGTCTCCCCACAAACATGCCTTGGGCCTCCCACCCCCAGATATCCTTTGGGGTCCCCTCCCGGATCTCCCCAGGGTCTCACTCCATGGATCCACCCACTCTCTGATACTACAGTTGTTTCTTTTTACTCCACACAAAACAACCTAGTTACAAGGTTCTATTTATACTAGTTACATGTAGTTTGAAACCAACAAGGAATCTTCTCCTACATGCACAAGTCTTCCTGGTCCACGTAAAGTCCTAATCCTTTTACGCTCAAGACTTTCCTATTCCGCACAAAGAGAAACTCCTTTCCTTCAAGCACAAGAACTTCTAGAAGAAAACCTTTCCTTTTTTTCGTGCAACATTCCTGATCTCAGCAAAATACGCCATCACTGCGGTCTGGGTCGCAATGTGCACCCCGCGCCCTACACCATAGAAAGTGACTGGAAATGACCGCTCAGAATACCGCGGTCTGCATCTCTTGCTTATGCCACGGTCTGCACCACACTAATCTGACCGTTCCCTGTGCCGCGGTCCATACGCCTTGCTCGCGCCATGGTTCCTTCCAGAATCCGATTCTTCAATTCTTCTTCGATCTTCAAGCTTTCCTCAAACACCATCTCCAACTTCCAAACGTTTTCCCACGTCTTCAGAAAGTTTCACATCAGTTGAGTCTCGTTTGGTTCACATTGAGTTCACTTGAGAATACGAGCCAAAACCAAACATACTCAACTTTTGTCAAATGTTTCTCGTATTGCAACTTTGTGAAAAACAAAAATAATAGTAATAGAAAAAAGAAAAGTGTACCACTGTCTGCTCCATGAATTTAATCTTGTTTGGTCATATAGTAATACATTGCAAAAACAGGGAAGAAAAATGGAAGTAGCCTAAGGTATATTTATCTTGACAATTAGGGGCCGTTTGGTAACGTTTTCGTTTTTCAGTTTTTATTTTCTTGTAATCTGAAGTTTTTGAAAAACTAATTTTTGGATTTTTTGAATTCGAAAACGCGTTTGGTAGCAATGGTTGAAAACAATATTCGGAGAATCAAAACATAAAAAACGTGTTTAATATAATATTTTTAAAATCATTTTTAAAAGATTAATATTATAAATAATGAAAAAGTGATATTAAAATAATTAAACATTAAAACTAAAAAAAATTAAAATTAAATAATAAATAAATTTAATTTTCATCATCAAACCTATTGAAATCATCATCATCTTTTTGATATAGATCCATGAAGATCCAAAAGATGGATTTGGTTTGAGTAAATTTTATTGCTAAAAAAAAGTTTTTAAGAATACTGAAAATAACAAATTGTTGTTCTCAGAGTTCTCAGAGTTCTCAATTTTTTGTTCATTAAAACTGAAAACTGTTCTCAATGTTTTATAAAACAATTTTTTGAAATCATCCTACCAAACGGGTTTTTCCTGTTTTTGTGACTCAGAAAACAAAAAACAGTTTCTGAAAACGTTAACAAACGCGCCCTTAGTTTCTCTATATTAATTGGTATAAAAATTTCCTAGTGTTTTCTCATTTCAGAACTTTGAATATAGATTTGACTGACTTACCTCCTCGGCTATAGATCCAGTCTAAAAGAAATCGATAGGCATGCTTACCTCACTACAAGAAAATACTAGGTTTATTGACAGTTTTAAAAACTGTCAACAATGCTAATGTCAAGAAAAGTCTTGACGGTTTTTTTTTTTTTTTTTTTTGACAATTTTTAATTGTCAAGAAATGTTTGTAATATATTTATAATATTTAACTAAAAAATGTCATTATTAATAATTATAATATTTAATTAAATAACATTTTTTATATTTATACACCACCTCCCCCGCCGACGGACCATCCCCTAACACCGCCGATGTTGTCTGGCCCTGCCCACTTCGGATAATAATGACAATTAACTTGAGACCTCAAGTCAAAAGTGATAAGTCTTTACCACTTGACTGCAACATTTGATGTGTTAACAATTGAACAATAAAAAATAAAATTATAAAAAATAAAAATAAAAATAAAAACCTTGTTAGATAAATTTAAATTTATTCTACTAATCAAAATTCTAATTTCAGACATATATTAAAAAGTATTTATTGAAACTTTTAATAAAATTATATTTTTTAAAACATATATAGTTGAGTTATTGGTCAATACTCTATGGTCACGTTTGGTTACAAGGTGAAATGGTAATCGGAATGGTAATGAGAATGAGAATGAGAATGAGAATGGAAAGGAAAGGAAAACTAAGTTTTTTGTTTGGTTTGAACTTTAGAATTAGTCTTTAAATCAGTAATATTTTGTTTGATTAACAACGAAATGGAATGGAACTGTATTTTAACCAAAATACCCCTAATTATAAAACACTTATAATAACATGATATATTATGGATAATAATAATAATAAAATATAAAAGTATATTATATATATAATTATATATTATTTAATATAATAATATATTATATATATTATATATAATATATAATATATAATACATATATATTATATACAATACATATAATAATATATATATCTATATTATATAATATAAATATAAATATAAATAATATATATAATTTATAATATATAAATTATATTATACAATATATATAATAATATATTTATATAATATAAATATATAATGTATATTATTTAATATATTAATATAATATATATATATATATATATATATAATATATAATACATATATATATTATATAATACATATAATACATATAATAATAATAATAATAATAATAATAATAATAATATATATTATATAACATATATATATATAATAATATATTTATATATTATAAATATAATAATATAATATATATATAATACATTTAATATATATATATATAATATATTTATATAACATAATATAATATATATATATATATATATTATATTATATATAATAATATAATATATATATAATAGTATAATATATCTAATATATATATATATATATATTATATATGTTTATATATCGTTATATATATTATAATAATATAATATATATAATATATATAATAATATAATATATAGTACATATATATAAAATATATATTTATATATCATTAATATAATATATAATAATAATATATTATTTTTGGAAAGGAGGGCATTTTTGGAATGGAGTTGGGGCATATGAGGGTATTTATGGAATATAAATTTTAGTTTGGAATGTAAGGGCATTCCATTGGTTTTTGGATGGAATGCCCATTCTACCAAAATACCAAAATGGTGGAATCACCATTCCATTGCATTTTAACAAACCAAATGAATGGAATGACTTTCTTTTCATTCAATTCCATCCAACCAAACATGACCTATAGGAGACTCATGACATCAATTGTAATATGCATGATTTGGAATACAACTCTCACTACATGGGAGATATTTCTTAACATGCATCTTGTAATTTAATAAACAAATGTAAGACTCAGATTACTAATTTATATGAGTAACTGAATTATTATAATGTGTCTCTTACTATGAAACAAGAGGGTGCAAAACAAATAAACAATTTTTTAAAAATTTATTTTTTTGAATTTTTTAAAAGTAAATGATTTAAAAGTAAATTTATTAAATTTAAAATTTTACTTATCCAATATCGGTTTGCCCAAAAACTGATATTTTATCTTAAAATAAATCCATATCGAGATTTTGTTTTGTGTTGAAAATATGAAATAAAAGTTTTTAAAAAATATTAAAGATAAATAAAAAATTTGAAAAAAATTGTCAAGAAAAACTGTTTTTCTTGACAGTTCTTAAAAACTGTCAATAACTTGCAATTCTTGACAGTTTTTGAAAACTGTCAAGAAAAAACTGTCAACAAAGACAGTTTTTTTTTGTAGTGCCCCTATCTATAATACTATTACCATTTTACTTAAAGCAGTTCCACATATCAAAATTGTTTTCTCATATACAAAACTTCTTGTGGAGATGATGGTCTCTCTTTCTTATAAACAAGTGTAGTGCTGCAAGAGTTTTTCTTCTTATTATTCACTTGTCTTTAGCCAGTTAAGTCCTAACACCCATCAAAAAATTTCATTAAAGGAAGAGTACCATTGTGTAAAGAGACAATTGCGTGTTATATATATAATTAGAAAAAGTTTTTTATCCAACTAATAATAATATTTAAAACCAAAACCAAAAACAAAAACAAAAAAACAAAAAAACAAAAAACAAGATGAAGTTAGCCCGGTGGTTTTCCCCTCACACCTACAACAAGTCGCAGTTTCAATTCTATCCCTCTCCCCAAATCCCTAATTATTGTAATGTTTCAAAATTATTTATATCCTTTTGAAAAAGATTAAAATTGGCAGGCCGGGATAATTAATTAGTTCATATGAATACCTGCTCACAACCCAGGAAGAAAACTCATATCATACATACTTGTAAAATGCGTATAATATTACTCGAAACGTTGAAAGGGAGTACACACCACTCAATCCAAGAGAGAATGTGCAATAGCAATTAGTATATTATGTTGGTTTCAGACAGATGTTAACAGGGTTGGTGAAATTTGATGAAACTGTCAAATTAAGAAACTCAGCTCGTTGATCTTTCTTGTTCTTGAATAAAGCAAGCTTTACTTACCATGTTCAGATGCAGGGTTTTGCATGTGATTAGGGCAAGCTAACGTGGTGGTCGGTGGAATTTTTATGTTGAAATACATATAACAGATTGAATGTTTTAATCCTTCCGTGATTTTACATTTCCAGCAAAGCCTGTGATGATTCACTCTTTTATTTTATATTTTTCTGGTCTAGTATTCACAATTACATGATGGAACGGTTCAGAGACAGGATTCCTGTTTGTGAAAGAAATTTGCCTTTTTCCATTGAGAGGTATGAGCATGAAATTCTGCTAACTTTGAAGAGCCACACATCAATATGTTATTGACATAAAACTAGATACATAATGTCTGCCAAAGATTAATCAGAAAAGCATCCACGTTTGCTGCAACATCTACAAGAAAACAAGTAAATTCTCAATGTATTTGGTTAGCAGTCAGCCCTCCAGTGTCCAGCTATTATATATTGATGCCAAATTGCCAATTTGAGTTTTGAGCCAGAAATAATGAGAAATGAAATCTCTTACACTTCATACCAAAAAAGATAACAAATTTCAAACGACTCGGTCAAATCAGGTAAGCTTTTTTATTTTTATTTGCGATCAAATTTGGGACCACAACTTTGTTGAGAATTGTAGTTACCACTAGGGTATACATGTGATCTGATCAAGTAAAAAATTGTTATGGTTCTGTCCGAGGTTTTCAGATCTGATCGTATGTGATGCTTTTCATTCTAAGTCAATTCGATTTTAAAAAAACAATAATAAAAAAACAATTGTTCAACTTGATCTAAATTTTAAAATAATATTCCAAGAATAATACTATACAACCCAGATAATATGACAAGTGAGTTGTCATTACACTACAAAGACAGTTTTTTCTTGACAGTTCTCAAAAACTGTCAAAAATTGCAAATTCTTGACAGTTTATTCTTGACAGTTTTTGAGAACTATCAAAAAAAAAACTGTCAAAAACTGTCAAGAAAGATAGTTTTCTTAACAGTTCTCAAAAACTGTCAAGAGCTGCAAAACTTGCAGTTCTTGACAGTTTTTTCAAAATTTTTATTTATCTTTAATAAAAAAATTTAAACTTTTACTTCCTATTTTCAACACCAAACAAAATACCAATATGGATTTATTTTACAATAAGATATCGGTTTTTGGCCAAACCGATATTGGATAAGTAAAATTTTAAATTTAAATCATTTACTTTTAAAAAACTCAAAAAAATAATTTTTAAAAAATTGTTTATTTATTTTGCACCCTCTTGTTTCATACTAAGAAACACGTTAATAATTCAATTACCCATATAAATTAGTAATCTGAGTCTTACATTTGTTCATTAAATTACAAGATACATGTTGAGAAATATCTCCCCTGTAGTGAGAGTTGTATTCCAAATCATGCTTATTACAATTGATGTCACGAGTCTCCTATAGGGCATGTTTGGTTGGATGGAATGGAATGGAAAGAAAGTCATTCCATTCATTTAGTTTGTTAAAATGCAATGGAATGGTGATTCCATTGGAATGGGGATTCCACCATTTTGGTGGAATGGGCATTCCATCCAAAAACCAATGGAATGCCCTTCCATTCCAAACTAAAATTTATATTCCATAAATACCCTCATATGCCCCAACTCCATTCCAAAAATACCCTCCTTTCAAAAAATAATATATTATTATTATACATTATATTAATGACATATAAATATATATTTTATATATATGTACTATATATTATATTATTATATATATATACATATATATATATATGTATGTATGTATGTATGTATTATATGTATAATATATAATCAGTCTTTCTATTATCAGTTCGAACTGACAAAAAATATATCAGTTCCTTACATGTGAGTCATTGGATTTAAAAGATGCTTTGACAAGTGCATGCAGCCAAGTCAAAGTATTTAAATCCAATGGCCTACATGCAAGGAACTGATATATCTTTTGTCAGTTTGAACTGATAATAGAAAAATTGAATATAATATATATATATATATATATATATATATATATGTATTATATATATTATATTATTATATATTTATATATTTATATTCTATGTATCATATAATATATATATATATATATATATATGTATTATGTATTATATATATTCAGTCTTTCTATTATCAGTTCGAACTGACAAAAGTTATATCAGTTCCTTGTATGTGGGCCACTGGATTTAAATACTTTGACTGACAAGTGCATACAGCCAAGTCAAAGTATTTAAATCCAGTGACTCACATGCAAGGAACTGATATAACTTTTGTCAGTTCGAACTGATAATAGAATTTCTGTATATATATTATATTATTATATATATTATATAAGTATATTATTATATATATTATATAATATAATATATATATTATTATTATATATAATATTATATATATATATATATTAGTCTTTCTACTATCAGTTCGTCCTAATATAAAAGATATCAGGATGAAGAATATGAACCATAGATTATAGAGAAGTTTTGACAAGTGCATATATTTTGAGTCAAAATATATAAATCTAATAGTTCACATTCTTCGTCCTGAAATATTTTATATCAGGACGAACTGACGATAGAAAAATTGATATATATATATATATATATGTATATATTATATGTATTATATGTATTATATATATTATATATATATATATATAATATATAATACATATATATTATATATAATACATATACAATATATATAATAATATATTTATATAATAATATATATATAATATATATTATTTAATATTAATATATATATATATATAATATACTTTTATATTTTATTATTATTATCCATAATATATCATGTTATTATAAATGTTTTATAATTAGAGGTATTTTGATCAAAATACAGTTAACTTCATTCTATTCCATTGTTAACCGAACAAAATAATACTTATTCATAGACTAATTCTAAAGTTTCAACCAAATAAAAAACTTAGTTTTCCTTTCCTTTCCATTCTCATTCTCATTCCCATTACCATTCCGATTACCATTCTACCATGTAACCAAACGTGACCATAGAGTATAGACCAATAACTCGACTATATATGTTTTAAAAAATATAATTTTATTAAAAGTTTCAATAAATATTTTTTAATATATGTCTGTCGTAGAAATTAGAATTTTGATTAGTTGAATAAATTTAATTTATCTAACAAGTTTTTTTTTTTTTTTTTCTCTAACAACTCATATAGGTTATATAAAAACATTGTTAAGTTAACAAATCAACTCTTGTAGTCAAGTGGTAAAGACTTACAATTTTTGACTTGAGGTCTCAAGTTTAATTCCTAATAATCATTATAATCAGAAGTGGGCAGGGGCGGCGGCGAGTGGCTGGTCGGCGGTGACGGCGGGGTGTTGTCGGTTGGCGGCGGCAGAGGTAGTGTATAAATATAAAAAAAAAATTATTTAATTAAATATTAAATAATGACAATTTTTAATTAAATATTGTAAAACTACTGTCAATAAATAACCGTCATAAAAAAATAAAATAAAAAATAAAATAAAAAGTTAGAAAAACTGTCAAGAATGCTAGTATTTTCTTGTAGTGTTACCGCACAAATTATGAGATGATGTAGTTAATGAATAAACCACTTGGGACATCATTTGAGTTAGTTTTTGGACTAATGTTTTGGGTTGTCTAGCATTAGTGATATTCCTAAAACTAAGAACAAGAAAACATAATTGTCTCATGCATGAACTTGTAGACATTGTTTGTTTTGAAATATTTGAGTTATATAATAAATTAAATTAGCATCTTATGATATCAACGGAGCATTCTCCAATGCAAGAGTGGCTTGTGAAAATAAGAGATTCCACATAGGATAAATAGACTGTCTATTAAAAAAGGTAGCATAGCTGTGCATATTCAACCTCAAACTGATGTGGTAAAAAAAATTAGACATTATCAACATAACCGTCTACTTTCAGACAGCCTATTGCACAGCTATTTTTTTGGTTGACTCAACAAGTATTTAAAATTAACATTAATTTTTCATCTATTTTTAATAAGGAAATAATATAAAAAAGAAAAAAGGGAAAAAAAATCTGACATGTCATTAAAAATAATTGTATTTTAAACAAAGCATTGGAGACCAAATTTTGAGTTGATTGTCTATCAAGTCTATCTTTATGCCACATAGAAATTAAGCAAGTCTCTTGACATTGTTGCCATATCAACGATATTTGGTATGCAAATCACTTTTACATTGGCGATGCTCTTAGGAGGCAGCCTCCTCCTTGACCGAGACTGTGATCGTGGAAATGGTTGTGGGCTCCTCCATGAACTAGATCATGGAGAAGTCTCCATGATTTGGATTATGGATTATAGAAGAGCTTCTCCACAATCTAGAAATTCAAATCGTGGAGCTAGGACGATATGGAAATCCAAATCGTGGAGGTAGCCTACTCCACAATCTAAGCCGGGCGAAGGCGCCCATCAGCATGGCCTTCTTATTTTACTTAATATTTTTTTATTAATTAATATTTATTTTACCTATCACTTATAATTTAATTTTTTATAACATTATTAGATTACATAAAGTCTTGAAAACTGATAAGTCACCACCGTCCATTGCTCCATCTATCAAGCCACAATCCTCTCATTGATTATTGTGATAAGTCAACACCGTACATTGCTCCATCTATTAAGCCACAATCCTCTCATTGATTCTTGGATGCAAACATATGGAAACAATCTCTTATTTATTCTATAATTATTGTGTAATATTTTCTATTCAAGTATGTGTATATTGTAGCTAATCTCTAGGATTAGTTTCCTTTTTCTATCTTTGGTAGTTTACCTATATAAAGCTTTGTACTATTTAGAATCAATTTTAAAAAAAACACAATTTCATTCATTTGCACCGTCTCTTTATGGTATTAGAGCCCTAGGCTCCTCCTTCTTCATCTCTCTTTCAATCTTCAGCCATGACTAAACCAAGCAAAGTCACGGTTATGTTTAGCAGTGTAAATCCTTCTCCATCGCCATCCTCTTCTCAAGTTGTCTCATTCAACACAACCACATATATTCCTCAAAAATTGTCCAAAAGAGGAAACCACTCAATATGGGGCTCTCAGATGACAAACCTCTTCCACGGGTATGATCTCATGGGATTCGTGGATGGAACTAATATGTGCCCTCCAGCCAAAGCTCCTAAGTACAAAGCTTGGATTCGTCAAGATCGACTACTACTCCTTGCCATTCAAACGGTTATCACTGGAATAGCAGGGCCATTCGTGTCTCGATGTAAAACCTCTAAGAAGGCCTGGCACCAACTCAAAACTACCTATGCCAACAAATCCAGTTAATACTCGAATAGTTGGTCTTATCGGCTCTCTCACCAAAGTTAGTCAAGAAGGAAAAAGCATTTATGATTTTATGCAATCCATTAAAACTGTTATTAATGACCTTGCTATAATTGGCCATGATCTGAGTGATGGAGAAATTGTAGTTCATACGCTCAATGGTCTTACCAATGACTACAAAGAGCTTAAAGCAGCCTTACATGCAAGAGAGTCACCCATCTCTTTCGAAGAACTAGTCAAGAGGCTTCTAGACTACGAAACCAGTCGCAAGCACTCAGATTCGAAAAAAGAAGACTCCCTTATCACAGCTTAGTATTCACAGGAGCAACACAACAAGAAGGGCAGAAACATCAACTTCAATACCTCTTAAAAACAATCAAACTACGAAGGAAACAACAATGGCTACAACAGGAACAATGGTAAACAATCCCAAAAGAATTCTTATGGAAACCGTGGAAATCAAAATTATTCCAATAGCTCATACACTCAAGGATTCTCATCCAACTAGTCAAATTAGAATTGGCATCCTACCTTTAACGATAATCAACCTCGAGTTGTTTGTCAATTATGTGACAAGCCTAGTCATGTTGCCAAAGTATGCAGATCATGACCCTCACCCTCCACCTGGCCGCAAGCTAACTTCACGACTCATGAGACATCGGGTAATCAATCGGGTTGGATAGTTGACTCTGTGGCCTCTCACCATATCACCTCGGACTTACAGAAGCTCTCTATTCACTATGACTAAGGCGATAATAAAGATATCATGGTTGGAGATGGAAATAACATCCCTATTACTCATATTGGATTTACTACTCTTAAATCTTGTGATTTGACTTTCAAACTTAATAATGTTTTGTGTGCACCTAGCATCAAGAAAAAGCTTCTCTCTGTTTCTCAATTTTGCTCTCACAATAACACCTTTATTGAATTTTTCCCTGATTTCTTTCATATCAATGGTCTAACTACGGGGGCATCCTTGGTGCGAGGTCAGAGTAGAGGAAATGTGTATAAGTGGCCAACTTCAGTGATCAGACGATCTTCTTCACCACGACACTCGGCCATCACGACAACCATGTCAAGCTCTCCATCTCCACCTGTTAGCCCCTGGTATAGTCGTCTTGGTCACCTGTCCTCTAAAATCCTCCATCAAATTGTCGCTTCTCATAAAATACGGTTATCTAAGTCTAGCTCCTTTTCTAATTATTGAAATGTATATTTATGTAATAAAAGCCACAAACTTCCATTTGGTGTTTCTCATTGAATTGTTCTAGACCTCTAGAAATTCTTTTTATAGATGTTTGGGGACTGGTGATAGTATCCATTTCTACAATTGGTGTAGCCCTCATTTCCTATTGTTTTCGCTCGTTTCTCCGGTATTATTGTTATTTAATATGTTTTGTGAGCTTTCTGTAGGTAAAAAAACATAAATAAGGTGTTAGAGCTTAATTGAAGAGTTTTGAAGGATAAAGGGGCTTAAATTATAAAGGCTCGTGCAAAACACCCAACTTTCGGGGGTTATATCTCCCTCCTCAAATTAAACCACGTTCAGATCCACATATATTCTGAAAGCCTCAGATGTATAATTTCCAATGGTTTTTACGGATTATGATACCATGGTTTCTAAAAGAATATATGGCCATTTTAGTAATTGGTGTGCAGAGTTAAAAATCTTGTCCAGAGGGAAAAGCTACCTAGGAAGCTTAGTCGCTTCCAAGTCACTTTTTGCTCTGTCAAAACTCAAATTTCTCCAGACAACAAAACGACCTGAAATGTGACCTCAAATCAGATCTCTTTTCAAGTCACTTTTTACCAAGAATCCAGAAAATTATCCATTTGCCCTTGCCTTATCTTCTTCTCATATATAAACCTTCCTTATTTTCAAATAAAAATGACCACTCTCTACCCAAAAATACTCACCAAGACTCCATCTTTACTTCTCTCTCATACATCACCAACCCACTTACCAAAAACTACCAAGATTCCACCTTTCCATAATATCCAACACATCCACCACATCTATTCACCAGATCCATCATCATCTCATATTTTCAGGCAAATGGAGCTGAAGAAGGATTGAAAGAGGAGAAGATTCAAAGAAGAAGAGGAAGTTCTCCATATAGTTTTCTCTAAAACTCTTCTCTTTTATTTTTATTGTAGATCCATGTATTTACTTTCATAAATATGTTGTATGGCTCTATCTTGTAACATGAAATATCTTTTACTAAGGCTTGATGAAACCAAACCCTTAAATTTATAAATAAAGACCATTGAATCTATCCATGTATGCTTGTGTTTTGTATGGATGTTTTTGAATGCGTGATGCATTCACTAGATTGATCATCTAGTGAATGATTTATGTTGGTGTGCTATGAACTGAGGGGTAACACACTCAACATGCTTGATGAAATGTCCACTATATATGACTAGTAAGATAGAGATATACGAGGCTAGCATATAGGACTCTTTTGTGTGTGTGTGTGTGCGCGCCAAAGTTCTTAAATGAATTCATGCATATAGTCTAGGGTCATCGAGAGATAGACTTTGGGTATGTTTGGGTGTGATTTATATAACTCGAGGGAGAGTAGAGATTATCGTAAGGTGCACGAGTCTACAATTCACATTTATACACATTTTGTATTTAGGTTAGTCTAGAGCTTAAATAGGAGAGGGTGAGGTGGATTCTAGTCTTAGCATATTTCATCATAATGTTACATTGATTTCACTGTTTGTTCTTAATTCACAATTTTAGCTTAAAGTTGCTTGAGTAGTATAAACTAGATTAATTGTAGGATTTAAAACTAGCATTTTTCCTTAATCATTGTTCAAATAGTAAGCTTGCCGATAAAAGCCAATACTCAACAAAACTCAATCCTCGTGGGAACGAACTTCACTTATTATTGTACTACCCCCACGGCCTCGTACTATTGCGAGCGCCCATTTCTAAGGTGGTCAACTGTTGTTGACGGTGATTTTTCGTAGTCAATCAGTCAACAGTTTATCTCAGCAAAAAACCTGTAACTATGAACGAAATAATATGAATGAAAGATTTAATGACGAAAGACACAAAATACATGGTAAAACTCCGATAATCGCAGAAACATCCACGGGTTATTACCTTAGCATCGTAGTCAAATTCACTATGATTCTTGCAAAAATACACACTTTGGTCTCTCTCGCTAATTCTCACGTACCCCTCTCTTTATGTCTTGTCGGGGTATTTAAACATGATGATATTAGGGTTTGTAGGTTCCACTAGGGTTTGGTGTTGTGGTCCACAAGTTACGGGTGGCTATCGAGTCCTTTTAGGACTTTTTTTCCTATTTAATATTCGCAACGTGCTTTAATTCAACTAGATCCAAATCTAGGCAGGACCCTAATTTCCTTATGCGCGGAGAACTTGACTGTTTCCTTTTCGGACTCTGGGTAGCCGTACCATAGTTACTTTGGAGTTACCGGTTGTTGATTTTGCCTTTGTGCCTAAAAAGAGAATATTTGTAGCCTATCTTCTTTGTTGGGTACCAAGTATGTCCGAGTAGGTTTTATTGCCCGAGTAGACTCACTCGGCTCTGATCGGGTTTGCCTTAGTTGACGCTGAGTAAATCATCCTCTAGGAGGTTTTGTTCCCTAAGTTGACTTCTTTTGATTTTCTGCTTACGTGGCTATGCTGACCTTCTCGTTATAATGACGTGTCCTCTATGACGATTTTTGCCTATAACAATACCCCCTTAAATAATTGAGCCGAATGGATTGGGTTTGGTCCATTCGGCAAAAATATTTAACCTTCGTTTGATTCTTTATTTACGGCTTGTTCTTGTTCGTCGTTTTCCTCATTAATGTGGAGTTCCATCATCCTCGTTTTAATTCGAATCATTAAATGACGTGTCTTAATTGTGTCCGCACACATTCGATTCACCCCTCAATCAAAAATCTGTTGATGGTGACGTTTTGGCCTTCTGACGGCTCGAAGCCCTCTTTTGCTGCCACTTGTCTTTCTGTGGTTGGCCGTGTTAGATGGCATTTATGGGACGCGACCTTTCTGATTCCCTGTACATCGCCCACGTCACAACCCACTTCTTTTGGTTTCCCACTTCTCCATTCATCCACTCTAGGGTTTCGAATTTTGAACCTGACATCTTGCCTATATAACTTCGTGTTTGAGAGAAATTCCTCATTTTCTCTCACTTTCTTGTCTTCTGCTATTTCTTTCTTCTTCTTTGAGAGAAACGATTTCTAGCACAGATTTTCTGGGGAACTCCGTTGGAACTGTAAACTCGACTCTTCGGTTCGCTTTAAGTTTGGACGTCTCTTGGTCTTGTTTCACCTAGAGGCTCAAGATTCTCAACCCCCAAATTCTTTGATTGAAGGCCTTTTTCTGCAGCTCGTGTTCCCCACTCCAGCTATCTGGTATCTCAAGGTTAGTTCTCATGGATTTCGAAGCTAGACATCTTCTTTTTACTATTGGAATGACCGCCATTGAGCGAAACGATACTCTTACTGCTACGGTTGTTGACAAGTTACTAGGAGACCCTCTTTTCGATCAACCTCACTTCTTGAACGCTGACGTTTCAGGGCTCTTCCGCGAAGTTCCTACTACTTCTGAAGTTCCCCTTGCTTCTGAAGTTCCTCTCGTTTCTGATTCTTCAAACTCTGAATCTTATCAATCTAAGGTTCAGTCTGATTCTTCTGTTTCTGCTCATGGTGATACTCGCCCATGGAAACGAATGGGAAAATTACAGAGCAAGCACAAGGTGTATAAGGACTCCCACTCTCGAGAGAGTCGTATTGGTCCTCAGAGACTACATGAGAGCGATGTGGAGGAAGAGCATAGGGCAGCCAGCATCGTTTTCTCTTCTGAGCGGGTATGCACCTATGATATTGAGTCGAATGTGGTCGGTCCCGAGGAAATCTATAAATATGAAAGTCGATTTGACTTGGACAATGACCTCGTTACTTTGAGCCCTACCGATGGTCGTGCTGCATAGAACCCCCCGCCGGGCATGGTAGCAATTTGTGGGGCAATGCTCACTTGTGGTTTAACACTTCCACTTCAAACCTTTATTGCTTTGTTTCTGGCAGAAGTTTGCCCCGGCTCAATTAACTCTGAACAATTTATAGGATTTTAATGTGCATGTGGCATATATGGCATCGGATGAAGCGGCCACCCCCAACCCCTCACGAGATTAGGTATTTCTACTCGTTGAGATAATTAGGGAAGACTGGAATCTATTTTCTCCTTCGACCCAGCCCGAGTATTGGATACCAAAGGACGTGGAAGTCCGTGGGCAGGTCGAGCTTAGTACTAATGAAAAGATGAAGGGGTTCATTTGGGGCTTCCCTTCTTCGAACAAATTCTAAAAGAATAGTTGGTTTTTTGTCTTCAATCATTGGGGTCAATCGATCTCTTTTGATCTTGACGGTACTCGGGTGACACGCAAGGTTCCCCGATATTTTTGTTCACCTGAGAACTGGAATCGAGCGACCCCCTCTTTTACTGATGGTGAACTTGTAAACCTGGCCCGAGCAGCCGTACAACCCTTGGAGAAGAGAGGCAAGCTGTATCTCTTCAATGAGGATAAAATGATAAAAGCTCGCATTTTCCCTCAAATCTCTGCCCGCCGACGACGCCGCCATGAGTTTTCTCTCTTTTTCTCTTTTTTTTTTTTTTTTTTTTTTAACTTACTTCTTGTTTGGTCGGCTTACTAACATGTGTTTGTTTTTCCTTAGTGTTCGATGTAGATATTGTATGTGACGTCCAAGTGCGTCGGATGAAGTCCGTCGTTGAAGCGAGCAGAAAAGAGGTTATGCGCCAAAAAGAGGTCATGCGCCAAAAAGAGGTCGGGATAGCTCCTCCACAAGGTGATTCTGATGAGAGCTCACCCAAAGACCCTCCTGAGGAAGGAACTGATGAAGGCGTACCCGAGTATGTGCCCCAGGAGACTCGGGGTCCTGATGAGGAACCAAACTTGGCGGAGGACATACCTGATCCAGGTGAACTTGCTGCAGACGAGGCAACTGCCCAAATGGGGGATCCTGCCAGTTCCTTGAAGCTCAAGGGCAAGGAAAAAATTTGGGAGCCTTCCGGGACAATGGCTTCAGCTTCTCGTGGGATTTCTCCATCCCGTGCTTCGGGCAATACGGATGAGGAGAAGAGTGAGCAGAATGAGGCAGGGGGTTCTGCTGCAGATGAAACAGCTGCTATGCCCCCAAGGTGATGAAAGGGTTCGAGAGCCCTTTAATATAGTGGCTTATGAGATTCCGACCCCTGTCAAGCCAACTCCTATCCCTTCTCCAACTGTCAGGGATGATGCTGGAATGAGAGACCCTGACCCGGACATGGAAGATCCTGCTGCCGATTTGGATACATACAGGAGACAGCCTGGGAAGAGGAAGGCTTCATTTTCACCCGACCGTCCTGCCCCAAAAATTCCCCGAGTGGTCACGTATGTTGACTCATCTTTCGGTAATGAGACTGGTGTTGGGGTTGAGGAAGCAGTGATTCAGACTCCCCCGTGAAATCAAGTCGGGACCAATGCTAGGGATTTTATTGGCTCTCCTCGGGCAACATCGGCCACTGGATTGCCTGAAACCGGTGTTGATGGTCCAGGTTCGTTGGTCCAGCCTGGCGTGCCTACCCCCCAGGCCATGTTGAAGGCTATGGCTTCAGGCCATGCTTATATAGGGGAGGATAGTTGGAGCTGCTTCAGGGTTGGCTCTTTATCCAACCGTCTGCATAACTTCTTCAATAGCACTTCCTATGTGAGTAATTCTTAATCAAACTTCTTGTTATCTTTCTGATTCTTTGTCATTTCACTTTGTTTCTATGTTAATTGGTTACAAATGATGGCTGAGATGTCGAAAGCCTGTCAAGTTAGCAGTGCCCAGGCTAACAGAATAAGGCGTTTGGAGGCCCAACTGAAAGAGAGTGAAGATGGCCATGCTCGGATTAAGTCGGCTTGTCAGAGGAAGATTATAGCAAATCAGGAGTTCATGGACCAGTGTTTGGCGAGTCAGATGGAAGCTGAGCAAAAGGCTTCCCTTGCTGTTGATGAGGTCAAACACCTGAAAGACTTCCTATCTTCTACTCAGGAGTCGATGCTCCAGGCTGAGCAAAAAGCAGAGGAGGTTAAGTCATCCTATGAGCGCAAGATCAAGGATTTAGAACACCAGGCTTTGACCGTCGAGTCCCTATCAAAGAAGGCTAGGCTGGAGCTGGAGATACAGGCTGTGGATTGATCGCCGCAAATGTGGTACGTGATAGTTCTATAAACTACCAGTAAATGATATGGCGTGCGAGTGTTTCTACCCTTCGCAAGTATACGAGTCGAACGAGTCGTATAGCGGATACAAGTAAGGGTATCGTTCCCACGAAGGAAGTGTTTACCTTAAGCTAGTTCTTGGTCTTAGATAATATATATATATATATATACACAATATATTTACACTATAAACATGCAATAAAAGTAAAGGGAGATGGTCACAAGCAATTTAACTAACTAATCTAAGATTACACTAAGAAAGCCTTAATCTAATTACCACTAAGTTAACTAAATCTAAATACAACTAAGGGTTGTCAATCCCTTATTTAATTAACTAATCTAATCACTAACTTAATTACCAAATAACAATTAACTAAATTAACTAATTAATTAGCTAAACTAATTACCACTAGTGCAAAGTTATGCAAAGAGTGATAATGAGATATGTTAGGGAACTAATGAATCATGTAAATTACCTAATTACTAGTTGATAACAATTAAGCACTTCAATTATAGGTTAACTAAATTAAGCAAGGTTTGCATTAATCAAGTAAATCCTATTTTGCAAGTTAACAATTGGATTAATCAATTAACAAGCATATATCAATTAAAGCTCAATTCAATTAATAGATACAACTAGTTCATAGATAATAATACATACATACACCAAATCCTTAACATAACTATTTAATTACACATTAATAACAAACTAAGGAAATAAGAGAGACAATAGAGACAACCCAATGATGTTGGAGAAGTCTTCAAGCTAGCTCAAATCCTCTTGCTTTCCCTAGCTCGAAATCAAGGTGTGGAAGCTTTAGATCACTATTAGTGGCTGGAAAACCACCCTACACACTAGTTACAAGCTAAGTGAAGTGGTGTGAGTTTATTCTAAGCTATTTAGGTGTAAATTAAGCTATTGGGTGTAATTCTACTTGAGTTTGGATATTAGGGGATTGTGTTTAGGTTTAGGGAAGATGAATATATATAGTGGGGAAGGTTTGGGCAAGTTTGGATATGCAATTCTCCAAGGTCGGTCAAGTTGGCGGGTTCAATCCACCAAGTTCGCAGGTTCTTGCCCGCCGTCGGAAGTCACCGGGCATTTTTAGTCATTGGCCACGAGCTTGGACCTTCTGGATTGTGGGAAAGAAGCCGCGATATTCCGGTGAGTTTGAAACATCTGGATTGCGGGAAAGAGGCCGCCGAACCAAGCTTGCAAGCTTGCAAGCTTGCATTTCCATGGAGTTTGGTGGACTTGGATGAGAGAGGAAACACGTGCATGGAATGCCCAACATGGGTCCATCATGACCGCCGGGAAGAGGGCTACCGATCTGGGCAGAGATCGTCGAAAAAATTGGCAGAAAATTGGCTGAAATCGGTCGGAGAAGATCCAGGTCTGAACTGGGCCAAAACCAGGTCCGGGTCCGGGTCCGGGTCCAGGTCCGGGTCCGGGTCCGGGTCCGGGTCAGGTCACGGGCAAACGGGTCGGGCGGCTGCAGCTTGAAGACGACCTGACATCATGCTAACGTCAGGCGTGACGCGATCAGGTGCAAAACGACGTCATTCGGTTGCTGACGTGGCGCTGACGCTGTGCTTTGCGCGGCATTTTACAGTTTGCCCTCTAAACTCTCCCTTATTCACAGAATATTCAATATAAGCCCAAATCTTACACTTTTACCCCTAATTTCTTCACAATTACACAATTGCCCCTGAACTTCCCTAATTCCCTAAAACACTTATTTACACCCTATTAAATACACAAAAATGCTTGGAAACAAATACAGAAGATAGGAAAAGGGAGCGCTAAATGTGAACATTTGGAGTGCGATCATGGATCGCTTCAAAAGGTCTCCGGCTTATGATGCCTTGCTTCTCTAAGAATTTCAACAAGGGATGGTCTCGGCTGAAGAGTTCTTCAAGATGAAAAACAGGGCAACTAACCGAGCTAGGACCAACTGGGGCCTCTCAATTAAGAAGCATGTGGATACATCTCTGGAATCTCTCCGGATCCAGATGAAGGAGTGGCGCGCATACTGCCGGAGCAAGGGGAAGATGCCACATCCCATGCATCTAAAGGTCCCTACTGCCAGTGTCTTCTCTACTTTCCATGCCTGTTAGAAGGCAGGGATTAACGGTGAGGATCCTGACGTTGGGCCTGTGCCTGGAAAAGATTACAGCGCTTGGATGGATGGATGATGAGGAGGATGAGATCATATGGCCCTCTGATGACAGCCTCTTAAGTGAATATGTGATGGAGCCTAATCCGAGCATCGATGGAAGTGGTTCTCAACCCCCAGTGCCATCTTCCTGACTTTGATATTTTACTATTTTTTGTAGTGAACTTTGTATACATATTTTTGTAATGAACTTTGTATATATGTACATATCCTTTGTTCCATGCTTGATATTTATTCTAATACCTTCGCGAATTGACTTTTAAGACACCTTTTCCTGCATGACGATAATAAACATAATGATAATTATCATAAGCGGGATAAGTAAAACTTAACCTACACTCGCGGTTTATTTAATTGGTGGCCCGTATTCGGCCGGGTCTTCATTTTGTTCGAATGTCTCTTTATTGGATATGTTTGTGATCAGTCTATTTCTATGCTTATATTTTTGCCCTTTTTGCTTATGTTTATGCTTGTTCATTGGGTCTTTTTGGTGGGTTGATGTGTTTGTTGAGTCTTTGCAGGTCTCTTACCATAGAAATGTTGATCGGATCGTATTCTGGAGATGATAGAGTCAAATGATGCAGAAAGGGCATTTTTCTCCCTTTTCCGCCGGCCATGCCGCCCATCAGGCAGGTGCACCGCCGGCGGTGCAACAGGCGCCAATGATATTGCCTTTTCCGCCGGCCATGCCGCTCAAGAGGCAAGTGCCTACTAAGCGGCACGCCAGGCGAGCCATTCCAGTGTGTGGAGGTTGCTTTGTCCGCTGCCCATGCAAGTGCCTACCCAGCGGCACGTTGAGCGGTGGACCGCCTCCTCGTCTTCTCGTCACTGCAGAAGACCTATAAAAAGAAGGGAATAAGAGAAAATAGGGTTGGACATATTAGACAGACAGAGAGAGTTTGAAGACCACCATTCCTTGATTCTTTTCATTCATTCCATCGGAGGAGATTACTTGGAGCAGGAAGACGACGGAGATCGCAAGTCAGAAACATCACACCATAATGGGTTCTATCTTCATCTCTTCTATATTTTTGTTCTCTCCATTGATGTGTAACTAAACCTTTATTAGGGGATTGATGTAACCAATTTTGGACAACTCTATGTAATCAATGAGTCTATCTTTTTGTTAATCAATTGGGTTTTAGTCTTGTCTATTGAATTAATTGCTCTATATTATTGATTCGTATTATTTTGTGGCCTCAATTGATATGAGTTTGTGATTTAGTTTACCTTTGAGATTAGGGTTTGGATGTGAATGGCCTTTCCATTTGAATCACAATCATAAGCTTAATAGACTTGAAAATTAATGTTTGCATGGCCTTGTGGCATTGATTTGGCTTAGAGTTTTGTTCATAGGGATTTCATTACTAACACTTGACACATGGCCTTTGTGCGAGTGGTGGGAAGGAGATTCGTTCTTAATTGTTTATCAAAACAAGCCCTAAACTTCATTGAAGTGTTTATTGAGACTAATTGAGAGCATTGAGTGTCTAAGAGAGGTGCATCGATTCCCTAGTATCTCCCTATATATTCATTCGTTGATTTGTTTATTCGTTGATTTGATTTTTAGTTCAAATAGTCATAATTTAGATTAATCCTAGAGTTAAACAATCTTTCCAAAGAAAAGCATTATGCAATTTAGTTTTCGCATTTAGAGTCACCTTTGCTAGATTAATTGGTTTTAACTGATAAAATCGCCGATCCCAGTGAACGAACTTTCTTAATAAATTGAACACAGAATTTACTGCATCAGTTTGAGTGGTGCATCCTTCATTTTTACCGAGTATCTTATGAATTGGCAATTATGTTATTATTTTTTGCTCGAGCTGAGTAACCTTTCTTAGCTGAGTATCTTATGAACTGGCGTTTAGGTTTATTATTTTCTGTCTCTTTACCCTGGTGTTACGTCGAGGCTTGCCACGACCATACACTCGGGTCTCTGCACAAGTCACCTAGGACGTCTCCTGGTTTTGCCTGTGCATGGGTTTACCGAATCGTTGGGGTAGTTCATATCGACCAACACAGCTGCGCATCTCACCAGCCTTTCTGGCGGCGCCTTGAGCAGTTTTCCAGTTACTTGGTGCCTCGAGTTGGCCTTTTTACTAGGTGGCATGTTTACACCATCCTAACTAGGCGGGCATGCTATTTCAGCTTTTCCACCCCTTCGAACACTATCCATCCGCTCTTTTACAGTTTCATGGTGCCCGAGTTTTTAATGTTTGAGGATTCTTTTTGGCTGACCACCCTATTCTTGGGGAAGGTTTTTTGCTAGGGAATCTTCGGTTTTACATAACTGGATTGGCCATGACTTTTAGCAAACAACGTTTATTTATTAGAAACTGAATTTCCAAAAACTAAAATCTGGCATATAAATGTAAAACTGCAGAAAGCTTGAAATATTTAAAGCATTTAAGTTAAAGGGATTCCCTAGGAATAAAATATCTTCAGGTATTGTGCGTTGCATAGTCAAGGCACTAAGTCACCCCCTGGTCGAGCTATCTAGTATGCTTCATGTCCTGCCACACCGTCGATGATGTAGGGTCCTTCCCATTTATTGGCTAGGGACCCTGCTGCTTTGTCCTTGGTGTTCGGGGACACCCTTCTCAATACTAGATCGCCGAGCTGAAATTTTCGCACACGGACATGGGAGTTGTAATACCTTGCGGCTCTTTGCTGGTATGCAGTGTTCCTTACTTGTGCTCTGTCTCTGGCTTCTTCAAGTTTGTCCAAATTTTGTAGCAGTGCATTGACGTTGTGATCTAGATTGTATAACAGGACTCTAGGTGAGGTAAAAGCTATCTCCGCTGGGATGACGGCTTCAGTTCCGAATGCCAGAGAAAAAGGGGTTTCCCATGTGGATGTTCTTGCAGTTGTTCAGTATACCCATAAAACCTCGTATAGTTTGTCTGCCCAATTACCTTTCTTTGAATCCAACTTTGCTTTTAGCGTGTGCTTGATCACTTTGTTTACTGCCTCAGTTTAACCGTTGGTTTGAGGATGGGCAGGCGAGGCATAATAGTTTGAGATCTTGTGTTCTTAGCACATCTCCTTGAAGTTCTTATTATCAAATTAGGTCCCGTTGTCTATTATGATGGTGTTCAGGATCCCGAACCTATATAGTATGTTCTTTTTGACGAAGTTGGTGGTGTTCGCCTCAGTGATGTGCACAAGTGCTTCTGCCTCTACCCACTTGGTAAAGTAATCCACTACCACGATAGCATGTTTTACTCCTCCTTTGACTCCTGTAAACATTGGTCCTATAAAGTCGAGGCCCCACATGGCAAATGGCCAAGGGGATGTTAAGCTCCTAAGCATCTCTGGAGGTTGCTGAATGTCGTTGGCGATCCTTTAGCATGTTTCACATCTTTCCGCGAATCATTGAGCTTCAACGAACAAGGTTGGCCAATAGAACCCGTGCCTGAGTATTTTATGTGTTAGGCTCTTACCCTTAGTATGGTTTCTACACACCCCATTGTGAACATCCTTCAGGATCTGGTTGATTTCTTCACCAGCGACACACCTTTGCAATGCTTTCGAAAACCCTCTCCTGTATAACTCGCCATTCAGAATGGTGTACCGGGTTAATCTATATCTGATGTGTTTGGCTTTCGCGGTATCTTCTGAAAGTATATTTTCTTCCAAGTATCTCCTAAGCTGAGTTGTCCAGTTGTCCAGGCTTGTTCGGATTTCTGCTATCATGATTTCCATAGGTTCTGTTGTGCTTGGTTTGGTTAGGTGTGCCACCAGTATTGCCTTGGACCTAATACAAGTCGTGGCTGATGCTAGTTTGGATAAGGCATCTGCCTTTTCGTTTTCTTCCCGAGGGATCTGAGTGACTTTGTATTTATTGAACCTTCTGAGCAATCTTTTTGCAATATCCAGATAGGTTATCATGTGCTCATCTCTTGCTTGGTACTTGTCCAGTACCTAGTTAACCACTACTTATGAATCGCTGAAAATTTCCAACTCATCTGCTCCCAATGCTATGCACACCCTTAAGCCGGCCAATAGAGCTTCATACTCGGCTTGGTTGTTTGTTGCCTTGAAATCAAACCTCATGGCACACTCCACAGCACCCCTCTCTAGGGTTGTTATGACTATTCCTGCCCCGCTGCCATGGGTGTTTGATGACCCATCTACATGTAACTTCTACTGAAAAATTGTCTGTCTGTTTTCCTTCCATCATTCTTCTTACCTTAACATTCGGCTCAGTGAACTCTACTACAAAATCTGACACCGCCTGCCCCTTTACTACTGCCTTTGGGGTGTATTTGATGTCATATTCACTTAGCTCTACAGCCCATTTGGTCAATCGGCCTGAAAGTTCTAGTTTTTGTAAGATAAGCTTCATTGGGCAGTCAGTGTACACCTCTATTGTGTGCGCTTGAAAATAAGGCATCAGTTTCCTTGCTGCCGTGATCAATGCAAGAGCTACTTTCTCAGCTGGTGAATACCTGGTTTCAGCCGGTAGCAAGGCCTTACTTGTGTAATACATTGGTTTTTGCACTCCTTCCTCCAGTCGAATCAATACTGAACTCATTGCCACCTGTGTGACTGAAAGGTAAAGGTACAAGGTTTCCCCGACTATTGGTTTCGAGAGGACGGGCGCTTGTCCCAAGTATTCTTTCAACTTCTGGAACGCTGCTTCACATTCTTCGCTCCATTCGATTCCTTTTCCCTTTTTTATTGCTCTAAAGAATGAGGCGCACCTGTCTGTTGATTTAGCAATGAACCGGTTGAGCGAGGTAAGATATCCTATCAGTCTCTACACATCCTTCAGTGTCTTTGGTGAAGCCATTTCTTTTAATGCTTTGATCTTTTCGGGGTTTACTTCAATTCCTCTTTGATGGACTTGAAAACCTAAGAATCTTCCTGACCGTACCCCGAACACACATTTATTCGGATTAAGGTTCATCTTGTACTTCCTCAAGACGTCGAAAGTTTCCTTCAAATCTTCCGAGTGTTTTTCCGCTGTGACACTTTTAGTCAGCATATCATTTATATAAACTTCCATATTCCTTCCAATCTGTCAAGCGAATATTCTATTTACCAGTCTTTGATATGTTGCTCCGACGTTCTTCAAACTGAACAGCATTACTTTGTAGCAATATAATCCCTGATCTGTAGTAAAGGCCGTCTTTTCCTCATCTGCTTTGTTCATCCGGATCTGATTGTAACCTGAGTAGGCATCCATGAAACTTAGTAATTCATGTCCTACAGTAGCATCTACTAGCTGGTCGATTCTTGGCAAAGGAAAACTATCCTTTGGGCAAGCTTTGTTTAAGTCTGTAAAATCTACGCACATCCTCTATTGATTGTTTTTCTTTTTTACTAACACTACGTTAGCCACCCATCCCGAGTACTTGACTTCCCTTATTGACCCCGCCGCGAGTAATTTTTTCACTTCTTTCTTGATGGCTTCACTCCTTTCGAGGTTGAATAGCCACCTTTTCTGTATTACTAGTCGGAATTCTGGATCAACGGACAAATAATGTGATATCACATTTGTATCTATCCCGGGCATATCCTCGTGGCTCCACGCGAACACGTCTTTGTAATCTCTTAACAGGTTAGCCAGCCTGGTTTTGATGTGTTCATGTAGGTTTGCACCTATCTTGACTATCCTGGTCGGCTCACCAGGATCTAGAATTACATCCTCCGTCGGCTCATCTTTTTTAGCTTCGGGTTCCTCTCTAGGTTCGAGTTCAAATTCCTTTGGTGTTTCCACCTGTTCCTCTGCTCCCTTAGTGGTCTATTCAGCCAAAACTGCACATACCTGGTGAACTTCCTTGTCCTTGTAAACTGACAAGTTCGCTCTTCACGCCATTTCTTGTGACCCTTAACCACTCCTACTCCGTATTCCATTGGGAATTTCATCATTACAGCATAGGTATCCGTCACTGCTTTAGCTTTATTCAAAAATGGTCGACCCAGCAACGCATTCTATAGCCAATTTTCTGTATCCACGACCACGAAATCGAGTAGTACTATCTTCTGGCACAGGGCTTTCCCGATTTTGACTGGAAGTTTCACGGTTCCAAGCGATCTTACTTCTACTCCGCCGAATCCTCTGAGCGGGGTATGAAACCGCTGTAGGTCTCTTCTATCCAACCTTAGTTGGTCATACACTTCTGTACTTAAGATATCAATCAAGATTTGGTGGATTTCTCTATGGTCGATCCGTGCACTGACGACCAAAGCATCATTTGGCTTGACATCTACACCATGCGAGTCAACTTCGGTGAATATAATTGGGTCCTAACCTTCCTTTATTCTCTTTGGGTCTAGTTTGATAGAATTAACATCGAGGTCTCTTCGGGCCTCCATTGCCTCCCGGATTTCCTGGGTTCTTTCTCTGTTACTTTTCCCAATTGCTGGTCCACCGAAAATGGTGTTAATTGCTCCTTCATCTTCGGCTTTCTTTGGGCTTTGTTTCCTCACTCGGCTTTCTTGCTGGCCTCGACTTTCCTGTCGATTATCTCTCTGTCCATCCATTCTCTCAGTTTTCTTTAAGACAATATCTTGCAAGTGCTCTTCCCTAATAAGGGTTTCAATGTGGTCCCTGAGCTAGAAACATTTGGACGTCTCATGTCCATTCTCTTTATGGAATCTACAATACTTCGTGGTGCCCTCCGGGTGTAGAATGATTACTTGAGAGGTTCTTTAGACATGTTCTTTTCTTCCAAGATTGCTCGCACCTCTTCTTGATCTTTCTTCAATGGGGTGTAGTTCATGTATCTACCCTGGAATATTTGGCGAGGCTAATCTGTCTTTAGGTCATAAGCCCGACTACCATCCCGGCCATCCCGAGTTTTGTGCTTTTGCTTGTCACCTTTTGTGTTTTGTGTTTTGTGTTTTGGGCGCATTATCTTTTACTTTAGATCCTTCTGGACTCCCACCATGTACAAAGTAACCTCTCGTCGTAATTTCTTCTTCCTCGGCTAGGGCGTAACCCCCAGCCATGTCCATCATATCGCATAACTGGTCAGGTGAGCTCTCCTTAAATCGAATGACAGTTGGCCATTTTGTAAGTTATTGATAAATGCTGCAATGATGGCTTCGTCGTTTACACTCCCAATTTCTGATACCTCATGGCCAAATCTTCCCAAATATTTCTTAAGCGATTCATCCTTCCCTTGCTTGAGTTGGGACAGGTGAGCAACTGACTTCTTTCTGTACATGTTTCCAAGGAACTGTCTCGAGAACGCCTTGCTCAGTTCTCCGAAATTGCTTATGCTTGCTGCTGGTAATATGCCGAACCATCGAGAACCTAAATCCCCAAGTGTTTATGGGAAGTTTAGGCATAGCAGGGCATCATTGTTGATGTACTGGGCCATAGCACTTCTATATCTTCTATCATTTGGATCGGTATCCTTTTTGAATTGCTCTACATGTGGCATCCTGAACCTTTCCGGGAAAGGCATCTTAAGGATTCCGTTGGTGAAAGGACTTCCTAACTAGTCATCTGATAATTCGTTGTGTTCGTAACGCCTAACTAAAGCGTCCATATGCCGTCGATTATTTTGAACCTCCCGGGTCAAACTTTGTATGAGTATGTCCCTATCTCCTTCCAGTTCTCCCATTGAGTTAAATCCTTGACTGATGGTCAACTTCTGCCTTCTTCCTTCAGGTTCCTATTCTCTTGTTCCCTGGTTCCCTGGTTCAAGCCATGCAATCGAATTGTGCCCCTTCGTTTATGACCATGGTTTTGGTCACTTTCTCCTAAAGATGATAATCGGTCTCTCTTGTGTGTCCGTCTCTTGGTCGGTTCAGATCTTCCACCTGATCGGGGCTATACCTCCTACTAGAGTAGTCTTCCCCTCTATGCTCCCTATTGTTCCAGGCTTGTCTTTCTAACAGTGTTTCGGGCCGGTCTGTTGGGTTTCGACCCATCTTTAAGGGTACGTCTAGTGTTGGGGCGACTACTACAGAGCGCAACTTCCTTGGCTGCTGATCCGGGGTAAGCAGGTTGTGGGATGAAGTTAAACCTTCCGTGGTGGATAGGTTAATCCCTTGCTTTGCCGCATCAGATATGAGTTGTTGTAGAGATGCCCGGAACCGTTGAGCGATCTCTTCACTAGTTGGAGGGAAACGTTGGGTGCCAGTTATGGCAGTTGTTTGATCTGCGATTGTCAGCGTGGCATCTACGGCATTAACAGCAGTATCTTCCTCCAACTCGTTATTTGGTAATCCTTGACTATATTTGGAATCGCTGTCATCTCCTTCGCCAGCCATTGTTTCACAAGGGTTCTCGAAGTATGTTCAAAAAGGTATGAACTACAGCGTAAACATGCGCCCTCACCTTCTAGCTCCAATTGTTGACGGTGATTTTTCGTGGTCAATCAGTCAACAGTTTATCTCAGCAAAAAACCAGTAACTATGAACGAAATAATAGGAATGAAAGATTTAATGACGAAAGACACAAAATACATGGTAAAACTCTGATGATCAGAGAAACATCCACAGGTTGTTGCCTTAGCAACGTAGTCAAATTCACTATGATTCTTGCAAAAATACACATTCTGGTCTCTCTAGCTAATTCTCACATACCCCTCTCTTTATGTCTTGTCGGGGTATTTATACATGATGATATTAGGGTTTGTAGGTTCCACTAGAGTTTGGTGTCGTGGTCCACAAGTTGCGGGTGGCTATCGAGTCCTTTTAGGACTTGTTTTCCTATTTAATATTCGCAACGTGCTTTAATTCAACTAAATCCAAATCTAGGCAGGACTCTAATTTCCTTATGTGCGGAGAACTTGTCTGTTTCCTTTTCGGACTCTGGGTAGCCGTACCATAGTTACTTTGGAGCTGTCAGTTGCTGATTCTGCCTTTGTGCCTAAAAAGCGAATATTTGTAGTCTATCTTCTTTGTTGGGTATCGAGTATGTCCGAGCAGGTTTTATTGCCCGAGTAGACTCACTCGGCTCTGATCGGGTTTGCCTTTGTTGACGCTGAGTAAATCATCCTCTAGGAGGTTTTGTTCCCTAAGTTGACTTCTTTTGATTTTCTGCTTACGTGGCTATGCTGACCTTCTCGTTATAATGACGTGTCCTCTATGACGATTTTTACCTATAACAATAAATAACCAATAAAAAATAATACATCAAAAATGTCAGATTCATGTGAAATATAAACAACCAATTATAAGTAGATAGATAAAAAATGTTTGAAAACAAAAGGCAAATTACTTTTGCACTTTTTGGTCCTACTAATATCGAAACTTAATGTTCTATTATATCATAACTTTATAGTTATGATTTCCAATTCTAAAACTCCAGGTTCCAAATAAAATTCATATTTGATGAAAATATTGAATTTCATCAGAACTTCAAGTTCATATATAAATTTCTTATTTATAATTGAAAACCATGAATTGAGAACTTCGGGCTCCAAAATTAATCACATCTATCGAAATTTAGAACTTTGGGTTCTGATTTGATAATTCAAAATCTTATATTATTATTTGTATTGCAATTCATTATTTTCAATAATACTATGTTAAACTTTAGGCTTTTTGACTTTGTAATCTCCAAACACTAAATTGGGCTTCAGGCTTTTTGATTTTACAATCTTTGGACATCAGATCAAGCTTCAGGCTTTTTGATTTAACAATTATCAAATATATATCAAATCGAGCTTCAAGCTCTTTGATTTTGCGATCTTTAGGTTGCAATTCATTCACTTTATTTTTGCATTCTTCAAGTTGTAAAACAACCATTTAATATTTCTTCTCATTTCTTGGCAACCCAATGAAAATTACAAAATTAACAAGAGAAAATAATATAAATCATTTTATTTTAGCCCAAAATTAGAGAAAGAGAATACTTTACAATTCCTTGGATCTCTTGGTCTCAACAAGAAAGTGTTTTCTCTTATCACGTATCGAACTTGGATTCTATGAATTTTATCTTCTATCTTCTGGCATAGATCTTTCAAATCTAAAAATTGAAACAACAATATTGATTAGAGACTCGTGCTGATAAAGTGTTATGAAATAAATAAAATAAACAAAAACATAATAGCATAAATATAAAGTAAGAAAGGAGAAAAAATAGTAGCCCAAGAAAAGAGATTCTTTTATTGCTCAATGGTGTTTAGAGCATCTCCAATGCTATTATGCATTTGGAGAAAATTGAGTGCCACATAGGATAGATATTAAAAAAGTTAGAAAAACTCTCTCCAATGGTATTATCTAAGTTGAATATGGAGATGATGTGGCAAAAAAAAACATTAAGAGAATATAGAGTTGAGTTTCTAATTCTAGAAACTCTCCTAAAAATGCTGACTAGGATTTCTAACTCTTTCCACCAATAAAATTAAAGCTTTCAACTCTTTCCACCAATAAGATTAAACCTTATTTAATTGTAAAATAAATAGGAGAGAGAGTTTAATAATTGTTTTATTATGATTTGACATAAAATGGATGCATATTTAACTTTAGATAATTGCATTGGAGATGTGAATATATATTTCTCTAATTTTTTTTCAAAAGTGGGCTCATAATAAATAGAAATGCTTATGTGGCACTATTTAGAAACTCAAAAATACATATTTGCATTGGAGATGCTCTTACAACTTGGTGAGATCTCCCTTTATAGGCTCACAATATAGTAGTTACAAACTTGAAAAGACACTATCCATAAACTTAAGAATAAATGATACCATAAACTTGAGAATAAATTGGGGAAGGTGAAAGATCACAAATTACATTGTGAGATTGGATGGACATTCACTTATATTATATTTTCATAACAAATAAAATAAAATAAAAAATAATCGACGCCTTAGTGTGTTTGGTATGAAGCATCATCAACTTGTAACAGTTGATTGCACCTGAAAATCTAATTGATGTTTATTATTGTGAAAAGCTCAAACGTAGAAGAAGCTCGAGGAGTGAACTTAGACATAGACCGTCACTCCATCTTTAAAATTTATTTTGTGTAATTATTTAGATTTGCACTAAATTTTGCTCGAATAAATTCATCCACTCCTTTTTTATTCGATCGACTACCAATCACAAACTTGATACATTCATGTTCAAACAAAAGCTCCGATCAAAAGATGATCGATCCGTGTTCTTCCAGACCTCAAAAAGAATATCTTCTCTCTCTGTTTGAGGGCTTGATCTTCACTTAACTCATTGCAAGGAGATGACTCCATGGATGCACAATTGTAATGAATTAATATTCAGAAAACACCACATGCAGCATCTTTATTTCCTAACCAAGTATGCTGGTATATATATACACACACCCAAAACCTCTCTCAATGCAACTTCAAACTCATTACAAAATCTCAAACTGGAATCACTTCCAAGGATCTGGAGGGTGTTGCTATTGATGCACCCATCGTTTCCTTCTTCGCGTCCTGCATAATAAGAAAAGCACATAACAAGTTATATAAATATATATATATCCTCTACACAAGTTCCTGAAATTTGTTTTTTCTGACCGAAATTATTTAACTAGAGAGTATATACGATGTATGCAATAATATATTTTCTGACCATTTCGGCCTTTGTATTTTTCCAAGCCTTTTCTATCTCATCAAAGACAATATCCACTGTCGGGCGGCCTTTGCTTGATTTAGCAACACAGAGAACAGCAATTTGCAGGATGGATTCAAAGTCCTGCCTGATGATATTCCCATTCAGCCGCAGATCTTCGAAATCTGTCGATGGGCGTTTTCCCATGATTACATCCTTTGCCTACACCAATTTGAAATTGAATTGTTCTTAGAGTTTGTTTTTGGAAGCAAGGAATAGTACTGAAAAAAAATAACAATATTTTTCACTTTTTTTTTTCTATGAAATTTCAGAACTTTTATTTTGTAACGTTACGGAACCAGCTCTGTAACTATAGTACTGAATTTTTTTTCCAAGACCATCCTAACAAGAGAAACACCCTGCAAATAGTATTCACACAGGCAGACATAAAGGTACCTTTCTAGTGAGCTGATCTCTGGCATCAAGATCAAGCTCAATGACCTTTTGTCCTGATAAAAGCTGAAGAGCAACAATACCAAAACTGTAAATGTCACTAGCACAAGTTAGCTTGGCGTTGCTCATGTACTCTGGATCCATATAACCTATGGTTCCTCTAACATCTGTAAATACTTTGCTCTCCTCCATGCCCAGCATCCTTGCCAACCCGAAATCCGAAAGCTTGGGATCCAGTTCCTCAGTCAAAAGGATGTTTGTAAGCTACATATGAATCATATCATTAGAAGATTGAACAAGAACTCATTTTTCACATAATTCCTCGTGATTTTTCAACTTCTTGAACAGTATAACACAGAATTCATTCAAAATATAGCTTTAGTTGTGTAATTAATTTTTTATTTTTTTTAATTTAGTTTTGTAATTAATTCACCAAATAACTTTAAACACTAGAGGAAATTCTCTTATACCTTGATATCTCTATGAACAATGCAGCCATCTATATAATGGTGGAGATACCTCAATCCTAGCGCGCAATTTCTCAGAATCTTAACTCTTATTTCCCATGTTAAAATACACTCTTTTCCTGCACGACACATAGAGACATGAATGAACATGATCAGCATACAAGCTTTGTCAACACCGAAAGGATTCCCCAGGACACTACGTGTGCAAAAAAGCAACTAAATGAACAAAGAGAAAAATAAGAGATTACTTAGGAGAAGTTGCGCTAGATTCCCAGCTGAGCAAAATTCATAAACCAGATAATGCTCGCCACCTTCAATACAGCAACCAAAGAGACAAACAAGATTGGGATGGCGAACCCTTGAAAGACCTTCAACTTCTCGAGTAAACGAATCAGAAGTATTGCTCTTGTATATATGCTTGATGGCAACAGGCTGCCCGCTAGGCAAAACGCCTTTATATACTTGGCCTGCACTTCCTCTTCCAAGGCTCCTTTTTTCACCGGCATAGTTAATGGCCATCTCAATCTCAGCCTTGGAAAATCTATACAAACCTGACCATGCATTCGTTGTCTCTTTCTTAGGCTTCAGAAGTATCCGCTTCAACCTCTTTTTCTTCCTTTTTCCCGCACACTTTATCAGAGTAACAGTCACCACAATCAGTGTGGCAACAGCTATACAAACTGCAATTATCGCTTTTGCCACAGAATCTGATAAGCTAAATCATTTCTGTGAGTATCAAGGATTGTTATAAAAACAAAAAAATTGTTTAAAATTAAATGCTTTTGAAGGCATAAATGGAAGAATTTTGATCAAGTAAAGAAAAGTAGTAGTTCCACTTACCTTTGATTCTCACATAACCAGGATCTGCTAACAATAAAAGTGTAATATTAGAAGAAGAAATCCAAAGAGGTATGTTGCAGATTAGTTTTCCAAAAAAAAAAAAAAAATTGAAAATTCATTAAGAGTATTTTTGTCTAAAAAGTGTAAAAATTGACAAGAACAATAAAACTTATAGAAAACCATAAATTTAAAATTTCATATATTTTTATGGTTAGTTTTGAAAAAGATGCCTAAAGATTCCATCAACACATTCAAAGTTTTGATTTTGATCAAAATTTCTCATAACTTATATCAAGAAAAAATCAAAATTTCTCATAACTTATATCGGAGATCCTGCACCTCTGATAATTATTATTCGCGATGGAACTTACCATACACATCCAAAGCATTCAAACAGTTAAATAAATCATCAACTGAGGAGGAATCATCTAAATTGGCAGCCGCAATCGAAACAACAACCGCCATTCCACAAATGGCTTTCTCATTATCATCACCATGCCCCTTCGAGTCGTTTAACAAATTATCCCTGGCGGCCACCACAGCGCCCGTACAGTGTCTACAGGAGTCATCAAACGAAGAATCGAAGTGGGAACACTTATCCAAGGCGTCCTGGAACTCCTTCCTGGGGCTGATGGTGGAGAGGGACAGGCTCGAACATGGGCTGTTGCCTTGGAAGATATTGTCGAAGCCGCAGGAGTGGGCAGAGACAGACTGCTGTCTGTGGAAAGGACCGTTGCAGTCATTCCAGAGGCTTTCCGAGATGAAAATGTTGCCGTCTGTTGAGTTACGTGCGCGTAAAGCTAGCGCCTGGGAGAAGAAGGTGAGAGCGTTTCGGCAACAGAGAGTTGAAGTGATGCTTTTCCAGTAGTTGACTTTCTTCCATTGAGGACTGATGCAGTCGCCGGAGGGTTGGTAGGGGTTCCGGTCGAATTTTAACACACATTCTGTAGATAATTCATAGAGACATGTTAGATTAATCTTTTTATGTATCCAAAAATTTGGGTTATGCTACATCTCAATATGTCCAGACAAACTCTAACCCGATCATTAGCTGTCAAAATTGATTGTACTACTTATAATTTGTATAGTTATAGTGGCAGCAAAATTTAGAAGTTAGAAAAATAATAAAAAAATTGACTTAAAAAATCACAAATTTCTTCAAATTTTTAAGCATAAAATAATTAAAACAAAAATAAGAAATTAGAAACATAATTAATTATATTTGGGGAAAATCTTAGTTTAATTTATACAGTATTTGTGTAAGGTGAAATCAGGTATGTCAAAAAAAAAACAAAAAAACAAAAAAAAAAAACAAAAATAAATAAATAAATATTAACCTGGATCATCTGGTGAAGGATCAGATAAAGATGAAGAGTGGATGAAGAAAGCCCAAAAGAGGAAGAAGAAGAAGACAAGAGTGGATGGAGAATATGTTGTTTTCATGTCCCTTGTAAATTTCAGCCCATTAGAAAGAAATTTAATATATTTTTGCAAGTAATGAAAACAAAATTAAAAGCAACAGCTGAAATTTTTTCACAGGGAAGAATGGAATGATGTAATTATAAGCCCGTTGTTGTCTAGCAATCATCGATCAAAATTCGGATATTCTTTTTTATTATCTCTTTCAAGCTTTGTTCTTACAGCTAGCTGCATCTCATCATCACTCATCACAAATTCACAATCTTGGTATCATCGTTAACTCACAAATCATATCTAAATATTTATATTTATATTTTCTCTTCACGTCCATGACAGCGGTTCGAATCTTATCTTTGTCTGTAAAATTAAATCATAAGTGTGGGAGATCTCTCCGAATTTACTTTCTGACCGTACTATGTCTTGGACTCTAGAATTATAAATTTACAGTTAGTTTCAAAAAAAAAATTACAGTTGAAACCCACACTAAAAATTATGTCCGAATTTTGTTAGCAAAAAAAAAAATTACCAACAAATCTACATAGGATTATAAAGAGTTATTTGGTGTGAATTTGTGCATTTTACCAACATCACAACGACAAATCTCAACCGTTAAATGCCATATAATTATTACATCCTTTAGCTATGGATAAAAAAGAGTTATGTTGTATTTTACAAATGAGTGATACTAATTAACCAATTTTATTATTATGAAAATTCATCTCAAATAATATAATACAAAAATTGATCCATAATTACAACATTATTCACCATTATCATTTCATATTTTACTTCACCGCTGTATAATTTTCACATTATGAACATTCACTTTTAGCATAATGGTTGTACACTTTCTCTTTTAAATCTGTGATAGAGATTCGAGTTTCACATTTAACCATTAAATCGCTAAGAGTGTGAAGGGTTCTATATATAGCGTGAGTTGCATTATGGATTGTACTTATAGCGATTGACCCAAGGAGCGAAGGTGTTTGTAAATTAGTTTTTGTTTTTGTTTTTGTTAAAAAAAAATAAAAAATATAAATAAATGACAATTACAAAATGAATATTGCTTGATAATTCATACAAATGGTCTAGTTTATAATTTAATTTAATTGAGATAATCTCAATAGATTCATTAAAGTTATTTTATTAACACTCAAACACATTAAAGTTTCTATTTCTTCTTCATTCCCCGTTTCATTCCATAAATAAAAGAAACTCAAACAAGTATGCATTTAGTTTATTTCGCTTCCTTTTTTTTTTCACTGTTTCCTAGTTGAATCATTTTAAATGTTTTTAGGGGCAAAGATTATTAATTTATTATATCTTCTTATTTATGTACATACATTTTAATTAGGAAATTTTATTGCAAGGTTTGCTTAAAAAAAATTTGTACTACCGGCCAGTGTGGTTTGGGTAGGAAATTACTTTCATTCAACCTGATAATATTCTAGGTTCGAGTTGTCACACCATATGTATAAACCTAAAAAAAAAAAAAAATTAGTCTACCAGGACAATAAGTCATGGCTTCGCTCCTATAGATCAACCAATAATCGGTCTGATCCATTTGGTGTCAGAATAAAATAAAAAAAATTATTAAAAAATGATTTTTTAAACAAATTTTGAATTATATAATATTATACTTACAGATAAAGGCAAAATTTTATATAAACTCAATATGTAAAAAGTTAGTTTGTATTTTTTTCAAAAAAAAAAAATATGAGAATGTCGGTAATTGAGAATTCTGAGAACCATAAATATATTATAAAATAAAGGTTGATATATTGAACATTTTGTTCATCGTTTATAACTCCAAGTGAGCAAATAATCAATTATTAATCTTTAAACACATCGCCGCATAGTTGTGACAATTGAAAATTAATATGTTTCCAAGAAGGAAGCTCCTATTATAGTTGTCATAGAAATTAGTGTTTTATTAATATATATTTGTTAGGAGACAAACTTCGTTATTTTAATTTGGGAAAATTATAGCTTGGTCATTATCTTTTAAGCAAATGTTGTTTTTTTACTCAACTAAGGTGTATTAGAGCATCTCTAACAGTCTCCATTGAAGACCCTCTTAAATAAGGACCAGGATCCTCTCCTCACCTCATCTTTTCCTCACATTTTCCTCACCTTTTTAAAGCATGTGATTGGTTGTTAATAAAGTGTCAATCACATCTTAACCATTCATTCATTGCAATGCTTATGTGTCATAAGATTAAGTGAGATAAGGATGAGGTGAGGTGAGGAGAGGAGAGGATCCTTGTCCCTTAAATAAAGGTGGATGTTGTTGCAAGTGGCCATTAAGATAGTATGTGTTCCAACAATACTCCCTTAAATAGCTCCTTTAATAAAAAAATATATATATTATTTTGATGTTTTACTTTGTAATTATTATTGTAAAACAAATTACTCATTGGATAATAAATTATGTTAGGATTTAAAAGTTAAATATATTGTACTTTTCAAAAAATTAAATTAAATTAAATATATGGAGCCTACTTAAGGGGGGCTGAAACCACCCCTTAATTAAAGGAGTGAACTTCACTAAACACATTTAAGGGAGCACCTAAGAGCATTTCCAACAATCTCCCTTGGAGACCCCTCTGAATTTAATTAAGGGAGAAGCAATATTTTTATAGCTCCAACAGGTCCCCACTACAAGAAAAAAGATGTTTTATGACACTTATTTATGATGGTTTTTTTTAACCATCAATCATGTGAGATGGTTTTTAAAAACCATCATAAGAACTTGATGGTTTTTAAAAAGTGTCAAGTCTTGATGACGCTTCCAGATAATATCATTAAATGTTGATGGTTTTTAAAAACCATCAAGAAGTGTTGACGTTTTAAAACCATCGAGAACAGTTGACATTTAAAAACCGTCAAGAAGTATTGATGTTTAAAAACCATCAAAAACAATTAATATCTTTTTGATATTAAAAATCTGTTTCTAAATTCCTTAACCAAAATAGTAAAAAAAATTAATAGTAAAAATGATAGAAAAAATAAAATTTATTATTTATATATTTACTTCAAAAAAAAATCTTAAACAGTTAGTTAAATGTCTTTCTAATACGATTAATTTCTATTAAAAATTTGGATTATATATAATTGAAATTATTAATTTTAATAATTAATTAACTATTTAAAACTCGAAAACCTAATACTTATCTTTTAAACTTTCATCAAACCTAGCCGCCTCCAAATGGTTCTCAGATCTCATTGCTAGTGGAGGAAGGAAGCATTTTAACACCATCAGCCACCCACCGTTCAACTCTTCTCAAGTCTGCTATCGTCAACATATTTTTCTTGATTTTGATCTGTGATATTTTTTCGTCTCTACAATTATAAGTCAAAAGTTTTTCATCTCTTCGGAAGAGACATGGCTGTCCATAAGGTTCTCGGTGGCGAAAAACGTAGGTTCGTTATTTTTTTTTTTTCTTGATTTTTTTTTCTTGCTTGATTCTGAACTATGATTATTATTTTTTTCCGTTTAAGATATTGTTTTATTGTGTGATTGTTTATGGGAATACTTTGAAAATATCTAGATAGATTTGGCTTTGTTAGTTAATCGAATCGAATATCTTGTTTTTCTTTCTTTATTAATAAAGTTCACTTTTTTTTAATCTTGTTTAAATATTTAATCAAGGTTTGAGTGAAAATTGTCCTGAGTTCTATAATTTTCTTGTCAAAACTGGTTTGAATATAAGAAAACATTGTCAATTAATTATTATTATTTTTTCCAGGTAAAATTAGACAATAATTCTCTCATGATGGCAAGATTGAACCAGTGACTACATTTACACATGGAAATTTTGCTACATGGACTGCAGAAGGAAAAGAAATTTGGGAACAACATTGATGAACACAAGTACTTGACTGCTAATCTTGTATCTAAATTCTTTGTTTTGTATGCCTAATTACCTTGTACACAAGTGGCATACTGGCATCCAATGTTTTTGTGTAAAATTTGTAAATATATTTCAATATATATTGTGTAAAAATTCGTCATTACTTGTATTATATATAAATTTTAATTGTTATAATACAATCATTTTTATTTGTTTGTATAATCCTTTTAATGATTTGGGATTCAATTTTAATATATTATACTTATTTACTACAATATTAATTTAATAATTGCTATTAAATTAATTATAATTTTTTTAAAATAAAATACTATTTTTGATGGTTAAATACTATCAAAATTTCATGACGGTTATCGACCATCAATATTTATTAACATTTTTTGATGGATATTCACCGTCATTGGTTTGTGATGGTTAAAAAGGGTCAAGAAGTAATGATGTTTTTTAAACCGTCAAGAATGACTTCTTGACGCTGGGTTTTATAACGGTTTTAAACAATCATAAAACAATGTTTATGACGGTTTTTAGCCATCATAAAACCTCTTTTTTCTAGTAGTGCCCTTAGACCAGAATCCAATTCCAAACCAACAACCAACTCCACCTCAAACCAACACCTAACTCCAAACCCAACCAAAATATGGCCAAACCATCATCCTCATTTCCCTAACCAAAATCAGAAAGGAAGAGAGAGAGAGAGAGAGAGAGAGAGAGAGAGAGAGAGAGAGAGAGAGGAGAGAGAGAGAGAGAGAGGAGCATGACTACATGAGAGAGGAGGAGATTTTTCTTTTTTCTTTTTTCTTTACTCTTTACGGATTTTAAATTTTTATTACATTACATTATATTAGTTTTAATTTTAACATTTTATTATATAGAAACATTTAACTATTTTTGTTAACAATTACAATTAATTCGGAGTTTTGGGGAAGGAGACTCGAACTCACAACCTCAAGGGTATAAGTGTGAGACTAAGAGCATATCACTTGGCCAACCCCATTTCAAACGGTTAATGGAATACTAACGGGACAGGGCTTTTTTGCGAATATAGAAACATGAGAGGGTAAAATAATGAAATATTGAAACACAAGGAGATAAAAATAATGTTTAGGAAAACGTTAGGGGAAAATAATAATATCCCAACGTTGTAAATAAATTTTAGATAAGAAAAGGAAAAAAAAAAAAAAAGTGCAATCATTGATGAATCAGAAAGTGATGAAACAAGATATACCTGAGAATATGGCTAGAGTGCCTTGACTTTTTCTTCAACATGCAGTAACTGCCAATGACCCACTTGTCCATCCCCATAGCAGTTATAGTCTTGGAATCCTTCTCTGATAACTTGGACAATCCAGCTATCATGGATTTGAGTTGTAGTATGATTCTTTTTTGTGATTTAGACATGTATTACCAGTGTGTTTGAAGAGATCCGACTGGGATAAAAGTCTTCACCACCTAGTACTCTTGTAACCACTTACAATGAATGGATAGAGTCCACATCCCTGCAAACTCTCAACCAAATCTCTCAATCTGCATTTGATCTCCACACTATATATACTTGGACTTAATGTTGTCCACATTCATCAAAACTCTTGGATATACTGACTTGACCTTATTTCTTTGGCTTGAACTCTGCATTGTATCTAGACTCAATGCTGTCTGGATTCATTTTAACTCTTAGAGATGTTGACCTGGGTTACTTACTTCATTCAAAATAGGAAGCTCGTATAGGTCGGAAAGGTGGCATCATTATGTTATGCGATTAAATTTGACTAGTGGTGTGGATTAAGTGTCAAACTACAAGCCATGAAGATCATGAATTGACAAGGAAGGGTTTCAGCTGAACTCTATATTTGAAGGGAAATGACCTCGAAGTTCTACGCTAGAAGGTGCCCGAGATAGGGTGTTTCTTGCAAGGGTGTTTCTTGCGAGGTACCAGTTCTTCTAAAATTCCGAAGTTGGGAAGTTTGACAATATTTTGTCATCAACAATGAATAAAAGTACTGTTTTACCCCTGGACCAATTAATTTTGACTAACAATTAACTAACTGAGGGACCAATTTGATGTATTTCCAAAAAGGTAAGGACTTGAAAACCTAATACACCTAAGTTGGGTAAAAAACAATGTTTCCTTAAAGATAAGGACCAAACTATAATTCCCTTTTTTATTTTTTTTAATTGTATATACCATATGTGGTGCGGCCAAGGGTGGGACAAAGGGGGTTGGCATGGGCCATGGCCTTACGAATGGCACCAGGTTGGATTCAAGTCGAGTTTTTTCAAATTCGAATTCCCGAATTATTTTTTCAACCCGAACTTGGCAGCAAACTCGAATAATTTCATAGGTTCAGGTTCATATTTCGTCCCGTAACTCAAAATCATGTTGTTTTGAGTTTAGAATTTTAATTTGCTCAAAATGACGTCATTTTGAAGTTGGGTTTTTTTAAAAATATTCGGATTTAAGCTTGGGTGAAATGTGAATCACGTTCTTAAAAAAAAAAAAAAAAAAAAAAAAAAAAAAGTGAAATGAACTAAAATGAAAATTTACAATGTGGTTATTCACAATCAAAACTTTGTTTGTGGTTAAAAACAAATTATATATAATTTTTGTTGTCACTTTTCATAATTTTCACTTTTTGAAATTCAAGCTTTAGAAAAAATAGTGAAGGGGGTATTATTATTTCCTCACCTAACATTTGCCTTAAGGTCATTTTATCCCCTCCAATTTTTCATATTCCCCAAAATCTCCCTTCTTTTAACTTTTAGTTAAGTAAAGATGAAAATTTTTGTCTTCAAGTTATTCCAAAATAACAATAAAACATTGAAATATAAAAAGTAAAATAAAATAAATAAATAAATTTTGGCCAACTAGCATCAAACTTTCCTCTTATCTCATTTTCTCATCGCACTATCACCATCATCTATTCTTCATCTTCATCTTCATCATCATTCACTTTTTCTTCGTTATCACCATTCGGCCCAACCACCACCCCCAAACCAACAAACTCAACACATAAACACCCATGGACCATGACCCAACCACCACCTCAAACCACTCCAAACCCAACCAAAATATGGCCCAACCATCAGCCCCATTTCACCAACCAAATCAGAAAGAGAGAGAGAGAGCATGACTACATGAGAGAGGAGGAGATTTTTCTTTTTTCTTTTTCTTTACAGATTTTAAATTTTTATTACATTACATTATATTAGTTTTAAATTTAACATTTTATCATATGATTTAAATATTTAATTTTAGGAACATTTAACTATTTTTGTTAACAATTACAATTAATTCAGAGTTTTGGGGAAGGAAGCTCGAACTCACAACCTCAAGGGTGTAAGTGTGAGACTGAGAGCATACCACTTGGCCAACCCCATTTCAAACGGTTAATGGAATACTAACGGGACAGGGTTTTTTTGGCGAATATAGAAACATGAGAGGGTAAAATAACGAATATTGAAACGCAAGGTGATAAAAATAATGTTTAGGAAAACGTTAGGGGAAAATAATAATATCCCAAAGTTGTAAATAAATTTTTAGATAAGAAAGAAAAAAAAAATAAGAGTGCGATCATCGATGAATCAAGAAAGTGATGAAACAAGATATACGTAAAAGGTCTGGTTTCCACACGATTGTCTTATGTCTTATCCGAGTTCACTCACTTCTTGGCGCTTTTTCGCTCTCAGCTTCTTCTCTTGTTTCTTTTCTTTGCATACAAACAAAACCAAAGCCATTCCCAAGTTGACATGAAAACCACCATTTCCTGCCTTGCCCCTCTACACATTTGCTCTCCTTCACAAGGTCAGCTTCAATTATCTCTTTCTCTATCTACAATTGTTGATACTTTGTTTCTGTTGATATTTATGAACCTTAAAGCATTGAATTTTCATAATGTTGTCGGTTGTAATGTGTTATGTAGTCCACGAACTTGATATACTAATCATGTTAAGAAACCCCAAGTGACATTATCCAAAGGAGGAACAAAAAAAAATCAACTAGTTTTTGTAAAGTGGGTTAGTTTCATTTTCAATTGATAACTTACCTTCTGTAGGAAAGCAACTAGTTGGGTTGGGGTACTTATTAAATATTTCCACTTTTGTTTCCTAAAAGAATGTTTAAGTACCAAATTGTTGATGGAATGGTTTACTTGTAGATGTTTAATGCTTTTGACACATCAAAATGGCTGGAGTTGAAGTTTATGTTAACTTGTTAGTGAAAAATTGATTTATAACTGGATGTCCTGCATATGTTGTACAATGGGGACTTGTGATTTTTTATCAGGATTCTTTTATTGATTATGTATCTCTTTTGATATTGATTGTTATATATGCGAAGGCCTAGGTTCAGAATTTGTTCGTAGGTTATATGTAGAACCATAAGTATATTCACTGGTAATTTAGAGTAATTATGTGCATGTATAATGTTATGCAACTGCAGGGCATTTAAATGGCTTATGGGTCACTTTTTTTAGTTATACGTTGGGTTCAAGTCGAAAAAGTATCTTATGTTTTGATATTTTTTATTAAACGTGTTTCGTATGAAGAAAAAGAATGAAAAAGTAATTGACAAATGCATAAACCTACCGATGTATTTCATATGGTACTCAGGTTGCATTTAGAGCTCCTGAGTCAGGTATTATGGCTTTTGCTGCACGTTCCATCGGTTTCCCCTATTATGAAAGCATCATTGATCCAGGTAGCAGATTGGCTCTTACATTCAATGGAAGGTTTCAAAGTAGGAGACTGGTCTATTTCGGTGGCCTAGTTGTGGTGAAATTTAGTGCCAACAGCAGAAAGTCAAGACGCTCCCAGTTATTAAGATCTAACAGAAATTATTATGAGCTGGACTTAAGATGTTCAAACCTGCTCACAAGCAAAAGAGAAAAAGATTCATCAATCTCTACTAATACAAGAATACCTGAGGTAGTTCCTAAAAGTTATCTGTCCTGATTGTTGATGATGAACAGTTGCTTAATTATGGCTTTTACTGTTTTGTTTTTTGGTAGTCTAAAGAGGTGTTTGGATTTCCATTTCAAAGTGTGTCGCATGTTCTAAAGGAATGGAGCCAGTTACAATTAATGAAAGTAGCCGGTGTACTGGCATGCATGATTTTGGTTATTCCATCAGCTGGTGCTGTTGATGCTCTCAAAACATGTACTTGCTTATTGAAGGAATGTAGGTCTGTGTTTCTGGATTTGGTATTTGGTGTTTTACGGCTTGATCTTTTATTCATATAAACATTGTCATTTGACTGACTCACTGGAAATTTTATGGTTGTCAGGCTGGAACTTGCCAAGTGCATTGCAAACCCGTCATGTGCTGCCAATGTTACTTGCCTCCAGACCTGCAACAATCGACCCGATGAGATTGAATGCCAGGTTTGTTCTGTAATTTCTCAAGAAATTATGACTGGAATACCAATTTTGCCTGTGGGGGGTTAAATTCGGGAATTACAGAATTCTATTCCCTTGTATTTATGCAGATTAAATGTGGGGACCTGTTTGAGAATAGTGTTGTCGATGAATTCAACGACTGTGCAGTCTCAAGGAAGAAGTGTGTACCTCAAAAATCTGACTTGGGAGAATTTACTGTCCCAGATCCTGCTCTTCTTGTTAAAAGCTTTAATATCGCAGATTTCAATGGGAAGTGGTACATTTCTAGTGGCTTAAATCCATCCTTTGATACTTTTGACTGTCAATTGCATGAATTCCACACAGAATCCGACAAACTTGTAGGAAATTTATCTTGGAGAATACGAACTATAGATGGTGGCTTTTTCAATCGATCAGCTGTTCAGAGATTTGTTCAAGATCCAGTTCATCCTGGGATACTCTATAATCATGGCAATGAGTACCTTCACTATCAAGATGACTGGTAATAATTTTTTCCCATTCTAAAGCTCCTCCTATTCCTCTGCATCTAAGCATTTATGGAGCAATATCAGAACACATGCTCCTTGTCAAAATGCTCCGTGTCATATGGTGATATAATCACATTGATTAAGTTGTTTTGTGCCCGAAACAAATTATCTCTGATTAATCTTCAAGTGTCTAATAATTTTGACTCTTGGCATGTGAAAACATCAATTGATTTTATTGTCCGTAAATGAGGTAGTTCTTGACCTTTCATGTACATGAAGTCAGATTTATCATCTTTTGTTCAGTGCCCTTAAGCATTTGCACAAGAACAGAAGAGGCATTAAGTCTTATTTTGTTACATCGAACAATCATACAACATAAGAATTTATCCATCTCTGTGCATGACAATTGCAGGTATATATTGTCATCAAAGATTGAGAATAAACCAGATGACTATGTATTTGTGTACTATCGGGGCAGCAACGATGCATGGGATGGATATGGGGGTGCTGTTGTATACACAAGAAGTGCAGTTTTGCCAAAAACCATTGTACCTGAACTTGAAAAGGCAGCCAAAAGTGTCGGACGAGACTTCAACACATTCATCAAAACAGATAATACTTGCGGACCTGAGCCTCCCCTTGTAGAGAGACTAGAGAAAACAGTGGAGGAAGGAGAGAAGACCATCATAAGAGAGGTCGAACAGCTTGAAGGTGAGGTAGGTAAAACCGAAATGACTTTGCTTGAGAAGTTGGCAGAAGGGTTGAAAGAGCTTGAACAAGATGAACAAAATTTCTTAAGAGAGTTAAGTAAAGAAGAGATGGATATTTTAAGCGAGCTGAAAATGGAAGCAAGCGAGGTTGAAAATCTCTTTGGACGAGCACTGCCGATCAGGAAACTAAGATAGAATTGAATTTAAACTCAAAACACACTCTTATATTCTGGAAATTGTACAGCATACACATATTGCATTTATATTTTTGAGTTAGAATATGAAATCTGAAAGTTAATTCTTTTCCATTCTCCTTTTCTTCATTACTTGTTCCACTTTGTTTATCAAGTTCTAGCAGTAAAACCCTGTTCCCCCTTTTCGAATTTAATTTAAACAACATGATTTTGATATTCATTAATATGTAATTTGGAATTTAGACATTGTTTTTGAAATGCAAAGAATGAAAGAATAACAAAGAAAAACAAGTCACAAACAACCTAGTCCCACAACACAAGGACTATATGAGGCAGGCTTGTGAAATCCCCCACCAGAACCACACCATTTCTCAGCAGAAGACTACTTAGAAGGAATAACAGGGCATTAAATCCTCCACAACCACAAAGCATTGACAATTCAAGAACTGCTAAAGCTAGTGGCAATAGGGATGACAATCAACAGAATGATGAGCAACAGAAGTATCAAGCCGATGCACATCCACTTCCTGCTGCCTCTCTGGTAGTCCTTTGCAGTTTTGAGCTCTTTAGTTCCATCCTTGACATAATGTGAAGCATTCATCACATGGTGCTCAATGTCATCCATTTGCTCCCCTTGTGCCTCCACCATCACAGCCATGTCTAAGAAAATCTGGTGCAGCTCCAACAAGCTCTTCTCAATCTCTTTGGCCGCGTCATGCCTGTCTTGAATCTCCACCACTGTCTCCAACACCTTCCCTCTACCATGTTCTTGTATTGCCCTTGTCAAAAACTCCTCTCCACCATTATCATCAGAAATTATCTTCTCTATAACATCCTCATTCGGGTACTCTCCAGTCACAGTAAAGTACCTTCTCCCAATTGTTTCTTTATACTCTGTCATCATTTTCTGCCTCAGTCCCTGAAATTCCATCATAAGCTCCTTTAACTTCTTCCTCAACCCATTAGTGACTGCAATCCTAGTCCTGTAAATTGAGGTTCCTTCTTTGCAGCCAGAGAGCCGCTTATTAGCAGCATTGGCACGGTCCATGTCTTCCAGCTGAGTCCTGATAGTTTTGGCCCTTTTGAGCACCGTGACAATGTCTTTGTTGATATCATTGCGCGAAGCTTTAAGAGACTCCTGCCTGTGCAAGGACTTGCTTTGTTCATTGGCTTCCTGGAGTCTGCCGAGGATATCACGAATTTCTCCCATTTCTTTCTTCACATTCTCAGCTTCTTCAAGGAACAGGTTGAGGTTTTGGTCCATGGTCTTAGCTGAGGAAGTCATTTCCAGATTAGGGTCAGGACCAGCTTCGAGATCTTTCATGGCCTCCTTTTCAGGTCCACATAGCTGGTGAATGATTTTGTCATTAGATCATTCATCTTTAAAACTTGAAAACTTCCTTAGTCACCTGAAATGAATCCAAAAAATGAATCAACTTTTCTTTCTTCAGTTTCTCATATAAATGAACCAAATTGATGAAATGATTCTCAATGTTGAAAACTTTGAAAGAACTTCCACATACCTAAAATCTAACTGGAAGCTAAATCCAGGAAAAAGAAACACATATATGAAATGGGTATGTTCGTTTTCAACTTTGAAAGTCAAGTGCAAACCCAAAAATCAAGCATTTTTATAATTCTTCAATTTCGCAGAGAAATATACTATGTAATTGAACTCAGGAGTAACAAATACACAAATTGATAAAATGGGTATGCATTGAAAACTTTGAACAGACATAAAATCGAACTAAAAAGAAACATTTCTTCGATTAATCTATCCAGAAGCTTAAAAAAGGAAGAAAAAAAATAAAAATATAAAAGTAAATGGAAATGGGTTTGTATCAGTACATACCTTGTTCAATGAAGTAGAAGAAAATATGGTAACCACAGCGAAATCTCAGGTGGGTTTTGAAAAGGAAATGCAAATCTGAGCTCAAGTTTTGATTTTGCTTTGACAATTTGATATTGGTCAAGCTAGAGATACTTAATAGGAAGAGAAATCTGAGGTAGATCGAGAAAATGTAGCCGTTAGAGCTAGCTCCCAACGGCTCTATTTGAAATTGCCCGTTGATGATTGTTTTTTTATTTTTACGTTAAATTTTTTTATATAAGTGATTATTGGTACTGTTTTTTTTTTTTCACACGTGCGGTTCATGTTTTCATTTTTAGTTTTCATTTTTATTTTAGAAGATAATAAAAGTTTGAGATAATTTCATTTACTTCATTCGAAATAAGATAATGTAAAAAGATGTTAATGAAATTATCTTTAAGAGATTGAACAATCTCATCTCATCTCACCTTTCGGAAAAAAAAAAAAAAAAAAAATTTAAAAAGAAACAATCTCATCTTGCCATTTATCATGATCCGGTAAGTTTTTCACCCCCACATTAATAAATGAAACCGTGGGTTCAAATTATGTCTTTATTCTCCGATCCTCTTCTAAAGATATAGGTAGATGTGGTTTATAATACAAAAAGAGCCATGAAAATAGTGTTTGGTTATAATTTTTGAATTGCATGCAACTTTAATTTACAACTTTTATTTTTGATTAAATTTTATAACGAAGTTAAATTTGGATTAGTTTTTAAATATATAATGTATTTTCGGATAGCAAAAGGAAAAATATAAAATATAAAAATTAAATTAAAAACTTAGAACACATTCCAAGTTTTGATATTATTATTATTACTATTTTAATTTTCAATAATACTAATTTGTCCAAATTTAATGTCTAAATGATATGGATAATTAATTTCTTTATATTAAAATTACATGATTGAAATAATTGGATTTTAGTGATACCACATCATTTATTAATCTCTTGTTTGGATTTCTTATCTCTTGTTTGGATTGTTAAATGGAAAGAAAATGAAAGGATAAGGAAGGAAAGGGAGAGAATAGTTTCTTCTTGTTTTATCCAATTTTGTTTCTCTCCAAAATGGATGGAAAAATAAGGAAAGGAATTAAAAGTTAATGAATTTTTTCAATATTCCAAAACTAACCCCATTTGTTTCCTTTCCTTTCCTTTCTTTCCTTTCATAACCATCCAAACAACGATCACTAAAACACTATCATTTCCTCTCCTTTCCTTTTCTTTCCTCTCTAACTTATCATTTCCTTTCCTTTTTTTTTTCCATCAATCCAAACATAGTATGAGATTATGGGCTCTAGTCGTAACCTATTTTCAAATCCAGAATTTTTAGTAATAATTAAAAAAAAATTATTGAATCATACATTTTGAAATCGATGTGGATGTGATATTTTCCTTCTAACTTTAACATAAGAGTTAAATTTAAAGGCAAAATAATTGAAAATGGTGGGCTTGGTTGGAACATGGAACCAGGAAAAAGGTTGAATCGCTATAACCCAAGATTATAAACATACCTTTCCACGGGGACCACCATTTTTATATGCTAACTGTTTTTTCAATATATATATATATATATATATAGTCCCGATCTGGTCATACATCCTGATATAACTTTATCAGGATATTGAATGTGAATCACTAGTTTTGACAAGTGCATACACACTTGAGTCAAAGTATGTAAAACGAGTGGCTCACATTCAATATCACGAAATTATATCAGGATGCACTGACTTGAAAATTTTTCTATATATATATTAACAAACTTTTAAACAACTTTAGGCTGTGTTTGGTTCACTGGAATGGAAAAGAAATAAATGGAAATAAATCCATTCCAAATGTTTGGTTTACAAAAATCCAATAGAAAGAGAATTTCAATAGAATTGGGTTTCCATCAAAATGGTGGAATGGGCTTTCCATCCACAATCTAATGGAAAGGCCATTCCAATTCCTAACAACATTTTCACTTCCAAAAATAACTCTCTGCTAATAATTGGTATAACTTTTCAAATTAGGGCTTAGCTTTGTTTGCTCTAAGAAAAAAGTCGTGGCCTCCTCCATTGGTAAAGCACTAGAGACATTGCTACCACCCTCCTCCACCGTCTACTCCGCCGTGGCCTCTCATCGTCATCTCTCTCGTCTCATAACCATGGCCTCTCTCTTCGTCATCTCTCGTCTCTCTTCTAATTCTCTTCTCCGTCTCCTCCGCCTCCCGCCACTCCAAAAACATTGCTACCCACCCTCCTCTGCCGTTTACTCGCCGTCTCCGCCCTCCTTCCTAGCCACTGTCGCCCAGGTCGCGTCGCATGTAAGGCCATGCGCTACCTAGACACCTGCCAGAATTCTCTCTCCAAACGCGTCCCTGAGAATCCGACTCCGACTCAAGTCCTCGAGGCGGCTATTTCGGTCTCCGCCAAGAACCTCGTGATTGTGAAGAAGATGGTGGTTTCGATTAGAGACTCCTCCTCCGGGAACAATCTATTTAAAAATTTCTTATAAAATTTTTGTAATTGAAAATATAAATTTATTATTAATTAGATTAATTTATATATATATATATGTATAATTATTATATATACTTTCATTTTTTATTATTATCCATAATATATCATGTTATTATAACTGCTATGTAATTAGAGACATTTTGGTCAAATACAGTTAATTCAATTCCATTCAGTTGTTAACCAAACAAAATAAACTGATTAAATGATAATCTAAAGTCTCAACCAAACAAAGAAATCAGCTTTCCATTCCGATTACCATTCTGCCATTTAACCAAACAGACCTTAGGGAAATCTCAATGAAAAATCATTGAAAATTATCACACCGTTGTTTGGTGATAAAAGATGCTCATTCAATTTGAAACGTCTTAAATTGAGTCGTTCACACTATTTAAATTCATATATGTATGAAAGTTAAGTGTTGTTGAATTTAAGTTTTAATCTTTATTTTTCTTAGTTTTGTTAAATTCAAGTGTATCCTTAAATTTAAGTAAATTTTGAATGTGAGTGTATTTTTAAATTTAAATTGAATGTATAATTTAAGTATATATTCTAAAATTCAATTTGTAAGGTAAATTTTGTATATTTAGTTGTTCAAGCGTTTAAAAAATGAAAACAGTCAATTCGTGTCGATATGGGGTCACCCCTAGAGTTGCATATTTTCCCACGGATCCCCATTTTCCCACTTCCCCATCCCTATTGGGGGGGTTTTGTGATGACAATCACCGCAAATTGAAATGGGGATGGGGAGGGGAGGGGTCCTCCCATCCCCATTCCCATTCCCCCAAACATGTATAAATATAATTATAAATATATATATTCAGATTTTCTATATCAATTCAAACTGACATAAATATATCAGGACAAAGAATAGGACCACTAGATTTACATACTTTGACTCAAAGTGTATGTATTTGTCAAAACTTCTCCATAATCGTGGTCCACATCTTCGTCCTGATATATTTATTGTCAGTTCGAACTGATAATAGAAAGATTATATATTTTATTCTTTATATATATATATTATTATATATATATATATAATTATAATATCTCTTGTATGTACTGTTGTTTGTAGTTCAAAGTGAATTGGGTGGAGATTTTTCAAAGTACTAAGCAATAAATTGGCTGTAATCTATTATGTGAAGGTTTTTTTTTTTTTTTTTAAATTAATAAAATAAAAAAATAAAAAAACGTTTGGGGTGGGGGGAGGTATAGGGTATGAGGTATGGGGAAGGGTTTGGAAAGTGGGGATGGGGATGGGGGGACCTATATCCATCCACATTCCCTAAATGTGCATCTTAGTCAATACGCACTGATATAACTTATTTTGCATAATTAATAAACAGAAATGTTAATGTCAATGCGCACTGATATAACTCCATTAGTGTGTTGAATGTGCACCATTAGATTTACATACTTTGACTCAAAGTATATGCACTTGTCAAAGCTTCTCCATAATCGGTGGTCCATATGCAATAGTACTGATATAGTTACATCATGCGCACTGGCTAAAACAGGACCGTATTAATAAGTCTTATTGGGAAAGGAACTTTTTTATTTTTAAGTATTATATTAATTCTAAGTTTTTGGGAGGGGAAAGACTCGAACCTGCAATCTCGTAGTGCAAGTATGAGGGATTTATCACTAAACCAACCTCATCTCGTTCCTCTTTTAGAAAATCTTCAATGATTTTTTTTCTTTCCTTTCATGGTTTTTAAAATAAGAACCATCACGTGTCACCGTTTAGTAGTCCGGTGCACCACTAAGTTGGTACACCGAAGATTTTCTCAGTAACAGACACAACCAGTGTACATCAAACGGTAAACTTATCTTCACCCTCCTCCGCAATAATAGTAGGTGAATCACGCCCACATCAATCTTTCTACATTTCGATTTCATTCGTTGTCAAAGTCACCCACACACAACGTCACAACCCCACCTCATAAATATAAACTAAACACGTACACACACTCGTCGGAGACGCTACAAGCTGCTGCTTTTCTCTTCGTTTTAGCCGTGACAACTTAAAATGGGTCCGGTAAAGGCGGCTGTGGGTGATTTGGTATTGACCTTCATGTGGGTTTTTTGCGCGTCGACGTTTGGGATACTGACGTCGGAGATAGCTGCTGTTGTGGGGGTTCAGGCCCAGTTTTGGCCCTCGATGTGATAACTACTGCGATTGTTTTCGTTTTCGTTTTTGTTTTAATGTGATCGCTGAGATTCTTGGTGGGGCCAGTTTCAATCCCACTGGTACTGCCGCGTTTTACGCCGCGGTCTCGGCGGGTGATAGTCTCACTCTATGGCTATCGGTTTCCTGCTCAGGTTAATCTTTATATGCTATTATGTATTCGGTTTATTGATTTTTTATTGCTGTTATTTATTCACTTGTGTTTGCTTGTTTTTCTCTCTAGTATTTTGTTTTGTTCAATAATTTTGGTAAACGAATCATGATTGAATTACCGTTTTCATATATTCAAAAGGAGGTATTTTTATGTATAGTTTCAATTTCAATTGTTAAAAGAGAGAAAAAAAAATGCTTAAACTGCCAAGTAAATGTTTGTACAAATATTTGCCAAAAATATTTATGCTTGAATGGCTAACTAATGTTAAATCGAATTCGTAGATTTAGAATGACTTGTTTGCTAAAAGAGATTAGAAGTAATGCATAAGCTGTCAACCAAAGGATATTTTGAGCATTGATGTACAGTTTCTACTTTGACAGGCAGCGGGTGCCGTGGGTGGGTGCATTGGCTATTGTGGAGGTGATGCCACATAAGTACAAGCACATGCTTGGAGGTCCTTCTTTGAAAGTTGATGCATACGGGAGCCATTGCCGAAGGGGTGTTGACTTTCCTAATTACCTTTGCTGTTCTTGTGATATTTTAAAGGGTCCTCGTAGCAACATAGTCAAGACGTGGTTGCTTGCTATGGCAACTGTTGTGTTGGTTGTTGCTGGTGGTGCATACACTGGACCTTCCATGAATCCTGCCAATGTGAGTGATTTCACCTTTCTCAGCTTTGTTTTCTAATGCTCAACTATTGTATTGTTTTCCAATCTCAATAATTTGGACTGCTACAAATCATTATACTGCGTGGATCTTAGTTCAGTCTATGCACTGCTGTGATGCTAAAATAATATGACTTCCCCTTTTTTTTTCTGTAAATTCCTTTATAGTTTCTCTTATGAACCAAAAAGTACAGCACAACAACATATATATATATATATATATATATATATATTCTTACAGCTATTGTCTGACAACAGGGCAATTGCATATGGCTTTTACTTTATGTGCTTGCTCTTTATAAATTAAAAACTTTTGTGCTCTCCCCACTTTCTCCCATCTTTTACATCTTTGTTTGTGGTGACTTCTTTCATAACTTTATTCTGATTTTTTTCTTTATTTTTTCACATTGAATTAAGGCTAAATATCATCTATAACAAAAATTGGTATGCTGATTTTGTGTCATGTGAGAGGGATGATATCAATTTGTAATGCTGGATTACCATAAGTAAAATACTTAGTATTAGATTATATAAGAGCATTGAACTAGACAGGGTAGGTATGGAGTTGCTATGTTTGGTTGTTGATATTGTTCGTTGTCTTATTACTTTTAAAGTACCCTTCATATCCTATAATCTTATGCTATTTTTCGTAAGAATTTTGGGGCATATTCCTTCCTAATATCGTTTTAAGTTGGGAAGCCATCTTCATGGTATTCCTGATAGGATTTTCCTTCCTTTGAATCCCTAGTGGTGGCAGTTCATACTGCAATCGGCAGGAACCACAATGATTTAGTCTGGTTTGCCTTTTGTGCCTTAAGAGAAGGGATAATGATGTATCTGTCTGTGTGGACCGCTTCACTTTGGGTCTTTTTAAGTTTAACAGGCCAACAGGGGAGGTTTTTGGCGTATTGGAATGGAAGGTTATGGTAACTTGTCGTTATCAGCTTACTTTTGATCATTGTCCTTGGTTCACATCTGTATCTGAAAAGAAATACCTTAACCCCTGTAGAGACACAAAGAGACCCTTCTTCTGGATTTGTAACTATAGCAAGGCCCCATCAATCTCTTAGCTGAATGGGTTCATCTTCTTGCGGTTGTTTTGGGAGTTTCTGACTTGAAGTAACTTCTTCTGGTCATGTGCGTTTTTCCATTCCAGATTTGTACATTCATATTCTCTCTCTTTCCCTATCCCTGTAACCTAATATTTTATCTCTAACCAATGAAATTCCTATCAGATCCTTTCAGACTATAATGGTTGAGGGCCCACTCTTCCTTGCTGAAATGCATACATAATATCTTCATGTTTGTGTCAGTGCATATGCCTGGTGGTGAGCAATTCAGATTCACGATACTTCTTTCTTAGCTTTAAATGATAGAAATCAACTCTCTGAACTCGGTGCACATGCATATTAGTATATTACATGCTCTATTTAATGGAAGGAAGTCGACTGTTCTTTTAGTGATTGTCCATGAAATCGATCTCATCTTTGCTAATGATATTTCATTTGATATAGTAATGAATCAGTGTACCATGACAAATATTATTGAGATCTGCCATTCTTGGTGATTATTACAAACTTGCACTATTAGTTCCTGTCATCAATAAGATACGTTGTTACTATACACCAAGCTAATCAGGATCATACCCCCCAGCGCTGTATTCCTAAGCTATGCAAACTATTATTCCTTTGACTGTCTGAGTTCACTCTTGAAATATGGCTGGATTGCATTAGACTCTCTGGTGTGCTTAGTAATGATCGAATGGGAGCATTTCTCCTGAATTGTACAGGATATCAATTCCAGTTAAATTATTAACAGTCATGGCAGTCTGCTTATTTGATCACACCGTGATTATATGCCCTACATCTTCTGTTGTTTCAACTTCTTGCGGACTATAGGTCGTTAAATTTGTTTGTTTTTATGTGAAAAATAGATATTTTTCTATTCAGTTTCTAATTTGTTCTTCATTCTGCTATGACATCGCTATCATGTCGACTTATAACCCGTCATCTTTGCAGGCCTTTGGTTGGGCATACTTAAACAAATGGCACGATACATGGGATCAGTTCTACGTATACTGGATATGTCCGTTCGTAGGAGCAATACTGGCCGCAGGGTTTTCCGTGTTGTCTTTCCGCCACCAGCACCACCAGCAAAGAAACAGAAGAAAAATAAGGTGGCACAACATGCTCTGCTCAGATGTGTCATTCACAATTAGATTATTACCTGAATGTTCATGTAATAAGCAAAAATTTTATTTTCTCATTTTTAGATATTGCTACTTGACTAAAAATCCTCCACAGACATTGGGTATTATTATATCTTTCTTGTTCATTATAAAATTGGGTTTAAGCTTTCTGTGGTGTGTTCATGGACATTTAGGTTTTTCATGAGAATTGAATGAGCCGTGTACAGTGTATAGGCCAGAGGTTGTCAAATGCCTCTGGCTGGCCCGTTAGCCTGAAGAGAATTTAATAAGATTTCATACAAAATAAAAAAAACTAAAGCTTGGCGGGGTGGGTTGCCCTAACTCGCTTTGGATAGGGCTCATAGGTAAGGTCAAAGTAACAAGCATCCGGCTCTGAAGTCTAGTTGGATTATAAGTTATTTGATTTAATAACTACTGTTGGATTAAAATTTGAAATTAATGGTTTATTATGGTAAAAACCACAGGTTTCTTTTTTTTTTTTTCTTTTTGTGTCTTGAAAGAAATAATAATAGTAACAGATAAGAAAGAATATTAGGCAATAAAAAATAAACTTTTTTCTTAAAATTAAATAAAACAGTTATTTGATTGGTAAAAGGTGAGTGATGTTGCTTTAAGAAATTATAAAGGTGCTTTTTTTTTTTTTACTGCCTAAAAAACCAGGTATATTTGTGAGGTTTTTGTTATCGGTAGGATTCGAGCCGTTGACTTAAGGAGTCATTTGTCCAAACCCCAAACTCATTATCTACCAACTAAGTTATGCCCATATAGACAATTATAAAGGTGCTTTTGGAAGCCTAACATGCATAAATCATTTTCCAAATTTGATGCGTCATTCCAAAGTTGTGATTATGATACACACATTAATGAACGTTAGTCACACACTCACATTCAAGGGTGAAGGCAACTGTAGACAAGACCGGGCTGTAGCATGGTCCAAATTTTCATTATATATATATATATATATATATATATTATATGAATTACGTTAACTTCCCTTTAAGAAACAAAATTATATTAAATTCTATTTCATTTCTATTAAGCCCAAAAGCTAAAACTCAAATTCTGTATTGTTGAGTCCAAACAATTAACTTAGTTAAGAGTCCAATGGGCCCAACTAATCAAATAGTTTTCCTTTTACAACAAGATAGACAAATCCTAATGATCCACTAATTTCATTTTGAGTGATGCTATATGCATTCACCTAATACAACCCCACTTTCAAGAATTAAATGTTTTTTTTTTTTTTTTTAATTATAATCATTTATGTCCTAAACTACCATTCCAACTCATTCCTCAAATTTAGCAATTAGCAACATCAAGCGAGTTCATACACATACACCCCACACTCCTCTCAATATTTTGCATTGTCGGGCTTCCTTCTATATCATTTTTCTCATCTCAATTACACATCTTCATATCCCTTTTTTTTTTTTTTTTTTTTTTTTTGGGTATCCGTGAGTGTCCGGGCCAGCTTGCGCGCACCTCAACTAATCCCTCAAGACCCTGAAGTTAACAGCCGGTAAACCTCCATTGGCCAATTGTTACATATCTTCATATCCTTTTTTCTTTCTTTAATTCTAAATTGATTATATGTAAAAACCATAAGGTAAAAAATTCGTTTTTTTTTTTTTCCTCCTTTCTATTTGTTACCAATTGTTTTTTTTTAGTCATCAAAAATTAAAGTAAAAGAAAAATATTTTGGATTTCTTTCCAAAATAAAATGAGAATCAATTGTTAAGTAAGATATTGTCTCCATCAAATGATATTCTAATTATTGACAATCAATATGCTTCTAAGCCTAATAGATAAATTGAGGTTAAAGAAGTTAACATTAGTGATTTTGAAACTAATCCGGGATTACATCTTCCAATAACGGCATTTCCTATTAATGGTTGTGATGATGTTTGTAGAACATATATCATTATGGGAACATGTCAACCGAAATTAAAAGAGTATAAACCTACACTAATTGGGAATCGAAATCATCAATTTAATTATTTTTAGTTTAGCTACCGGATCAAAAATCCTAGCTACACGGCCTACGCCTCACATTTCACGTTATTTTATTAATTAATACGCTGAAATTCAATTGAATTGACTCACTTTATTGAATTTTAATAGTTTTGACAGTTTCATCTCTTTTGTTTAGTTAAATTTGACTTTGACTTGTTTATTTTACCTTTCCTATAAATTAAAAATAATAATAATAAATAAATAAATATGGAGACCGATTCAAGATTCATTAGGATATGTTTAAATCAAGCATTATTAGCAGGACTAGAAAATTTCTCTTTTGATAGAATTGATCATATCAATTCGATCAAAACTTCAGATTACAAGAAATATCCATTTTAAATTGAATCTATAGTGTCGTGTTACCATACTGTTTCCATTAGGATTTTTTTATTTTATTTTTTTTTATTAGTTCCATAAGATTACTGATCCATTTCAATTTAAGCATTTTGTAACTTAAAAATGTGAATTAAATCTAAATTTTAACATGAGGTTGTAGGTTCAAGTCTGTTCTCCTTCCCAATTTCCCGAATTATGGTAATATTTCAACATATAAAAAAAATTCTAAATTTCAACAGCTAAAAGCATTGATTTGCTTGAATCAAAAGGTTGTGACCGCCGAGTTGGAGCAATGTGTTGATTCTTTTATGGTTAATGGTGATTGGAATGTCTCCAACTTGGCTGCTGTGCTCCCCTGGAATATAGTCCATCGTATCGTCAGTATACATGCCGGCAAGCCACATAGTGGTCCTGACAGAGTTATATGGGGTTTGAATGAGGGTGGTGATTTCTCTGTGAAGTTGGCTTTTTATGGTGCTTCTGACTTCAGTGGTATCCCGTTGTGGGCTTGGAGACATATTTGGAACCTTAAGTTGTCTCCTCGAATCCTGCATTTCCTATGGTCGCTGCTCCATGGGAAAATTCTCACGAATGTTCAGCGAGTGGTGCATGGTATGACTACTGATTCTTCTTGTCCGAGATGTGTTTCTGGTATTGAACAGTTGATCATCTCTTGCGTGGGTGTAGTGTTTCTGCTGATGTTTGGGAAAAAATAGCGTCAGGCTCTACCTCTTCTGTTGTTTTTAATGGTGATTTAGATGGCTGGTTTACTGCTAACCTTCGTGATGGTCGCGTGTCGACTGATGGTGTGCCACATTACCTTCGATTCGCTTGTGTGGTGTGGTTTTTGTGGAAGTGGAGATGTAGTAAGGTGTTTGATCCTAATTACTCTGCTCCCCAGTCCCCGTATGTGGTTATTAGTATGTATGCTAAAGAGTGGTTGAAGGCTAATTTTTCTGATTCTGTGAGAGATGAGACGTTGCTGCCGATTAGATGGGTGGAGCCAAATGAGGATTGGGTGAAGTTGAACGTTGATGGCAGTAGGAACAGCATTTCAGGCATGATTGCAGCGGGTGGGGTTTTGAGGAACCACTGTAAAAATTGGCCTAAAGGGTTTTGTGACTAATAGAGGTGTGGGGAGCGTTATTCAGGCTGAATTATGGGGTCTTTATGAAGGCATTGTGATGGCCTGGACTGCTGGGTATAGGAAAGTTTCGGTGGAGTTTGATTCGCTTATGGTTGTCCAGTTGATGCATAATGAGATTCAGCAACACCATCCCTGTTTTAGTATCATTCAAAGTTGTAAGAATCTTTTGTTAGCTGCGTGGGAGTGCAGAATTGATCACGTCTACAGAGAAGGCAATATGCTTGCTGATGGTTTGGCTAACATGGGTCAGAGCATGGATCCTGGAATTATGTTCTTTGACAACCCTCCCTACGAGGTGGTTCCGGTTTTTGAGGCTGACTGCAATGGTGTTTTCTGTCTCAGGAAAGCCTCTGTTTCTTCTCCTCTTTAGTTCTTTTTTCCTTTTTCTAGGCTAGGCCCTCCTGTGTACCAAAAAAAAAAAAAAGGTTGTGACCATTTGAAACATTGAGTAATCGCTTATAATCTACTTTCAAATTTTAATTGTTTATAACCTAATTTTTACGCTATTACCGTGATGCCCCTGTATAAAAGGGGCCATCTAAAAGAAAAATAATATATATATAAAAATAAATAAATAATTAAATAAATAAAAACCCTTCCCTTTTACTCTCTTCTCTCTTCCACAGCATCTCTTCTTCTCCTCTTTCCTTCTTTCTCTTCTTCTTCCATTTTCAATATCAAAAATTGTATAATTTTCCTATTATTTTTATATTATAATTTTTTAATTTGAATAAAGATGGATCAATAACACAAACATTTCTCTAATAACTCATGATTTAGAATTTTTTTTTTTATAAAAAAACTCATAATAACTGGATAAAATCTTAGTGATGAATTAATGTTTGAAACAAAAATAAAAATAAAATCTTTCAACAGAAAAAAAAAGGAAAAAAATAAAATAAAAAATAATATAGGAGCCGATATGCTCTTGGAGGAATGTAGATCTACGGCACTCCAACGTCTGTTGCACTTTAATGTTTGTTCTTCAAACCAAAAAAAAAAAAATGTTTGGATCTATACAATCTCTGATACATATTGGACAGTGATGATCATTGATTTCCAAAATTTGCTTTATTTTTTGTTAAAATGATTGATAGAGTATGAATATATATATATATATATGAAATAGCATGAATATTGTTTTTGAAAATCTTAAATCTGAATTTTGTTGTTAATCTAGTTTTTTATTTATTTTCTTTTTAAATCTTGATTTTGATCGATTGTTATTTTTTTGAAATAAAATTTGATCGATTTTTGTTTGAAGAGAGGGATTTCCAAATCTCTTCAAAACTTGAAATAAAAAAGGTAATGAATTATTTTTATATTAAAATACTTATGTAAATTTTAATTTTTGAAGAGATGAAGAAATGAAGAAGATGAGATGAAGAAGAAGACGTCAAAGACTGGAAAGAAGAAAAAAAAAAAGAGCGGAAAAGAAAAAAAAGTGCAGGAAAGAAGAAAGAAGAGAGGTCATGGAAGAGAAGAAGAGTAAAGGGAAAAAATTAAAAAATTAATTGGCTGGGGTATTTTGTAATTTTGGCTAGTGATTAAAAGAATTTATTGCAAAATGGTTATAAAACAATTAAAATATGAAACAAAGCTAAAAACAATCTTCCGATAATCTATTTGGCAGATTTGGTAATTTTCTCTATATTTAATTGATTTTTACATGTAATGTGATACTGTTCCAACCCTTAAATTTGTATTTATATATAAAAGAAAAAAAGAAAAAAGAAAAAAAAAAAAAAAAACATTTAGTTGAAAGATATGATTAGTCAAGTGTTGAAGTTATATAATAATCCTTCAAAAAAATTAATTAAATGCCTAGTCGAATGTTGAAATCTATACTAAAAAAAATATAAATAAATAAAACAATCCTTCCAAAATATATAAAGAGTTATACTACTTTGTCCAAATTTAGTGTCCAAATTGATGTCTAAATGATGTGACATCACTTCAATCCATTCATTTGAATGATGAAAATCTAATACAATTTAAATAAATTGATTATAGTGATGTCATATCATTTAAGCACCAAATTTGGATAAAGGACATTATTGATATAATGATATATAAATAGCCAACATTTATTACTTTATCGATTAGATAAAAAATCTCCCTGCCTTTTAAGTTTAAAGTTTAAAGTTTAAACTATTATTGATGTGTCTTTTATTCAACAATCTCTCCAAAAATTTACAAAGTTAGGTTGATTTTAGTTTGTTGAACAAAAAGATATATATTTTTTGTTTCTATTTGTTTACTTTAAAAAAAAAAAAATTCAAATAAATTAATAAAAAATACACTTTATAAAAAGAATAATACTATACAATCCAAAAAGTTAATCCAAAATTCATCCAAAATGTTATGGTAAATGAGTTGTCATTACTATATAAATCATTAGATGATGTGGTGAATGACATGATTAGGACAAATTACTTATGACTCGTTTAGCATATCGTATTTGATTGTATTAGCTTGTATTGGATTGGATTGGATTGTATTATCATTAATACAAACAATGCGTAATGATACATTGTATTATATAATATTAAGTTATTCTATATGACTTATATTATAAAAATATAATATTTTCTTAAAAATAATAATAATTAATTTTAAATATCATTACCATGAATAAATCAATAATTTTTTTTTTTTATAAAAATCAATAAATATTTAGTCAATTGAAATGTATTAAAATAATAAAATACAGCATGTGTTATTTTAGTACATTTCAATCGAGTAATACAAATAAATAAGGCAACAGACATGGCTTTAGTCATTTACTATATTTGAATTGGTTTTTTATTTGTCTAAATAAATATTTATAAAATAAAAAAATTGTACAAATCAAAGCAAAAATTAAATTTTAATTTTTTAATAATTAATATATATATATTAAAAAAAAAGTATAATGACGAATAAAAACGCGGTTGCTGGAAATGTAAGAAGAGAGAGAAAAAGAGAAAGAAGAACCACTTTGTTTAGTCTTTAGTTCACATAGCAATCTCTATTTATATATAACAGTTGACACCAATTCTCTCTCTCTCTCTTCAATTCGAATTTACACAGTAAAAATAACGACCAGCAGCAGCAGCAGAAAAACCGGAGAGTGAAAACTGCAAACACTACAGAGGACCCCAACACCACCATCACCAGCAGCAACAACATTGTCAGTTGTCGCTTCCACATGATCTAACGTCTCTTCATTCTTTTTTTTTTTTTTTTTTTTTTTACCATCCAAATTCATCCAATCTGGATCCTTCTCAGGACCCTCCCACCCAGTCCCTCTCCACCACCACCACCACCACCAACGGCCAGATCCGTTACCGATCCCCCTCCTCCGCCGAGCTTCTCGAGACCGGTCCCCTCCTCCGCTGACTCCTCCGACCAGCTCCTCCCCGACAAGATGAACAAGCGTCCTTCAAAGCACGAGTCTCTTTCCGATAAGATCCACCGCTTCCGTAGCGTCCTCCTCGTCGTCTCCATTCCTCTTTTACTCATCGTCTTCGTACTCTTCCTCATGCCGGGTCGGAGCTCATCTTCGGATCCTGTCAGCCTCACCAATCGCAGAGTCTGGCCCAATCAAAAGTTGCAAAAGAGTTACGCCGTTATTTTCGACGCCGGGAGTTCGGGGAGTCGTGTCCACGTCTACTGCTTCGATCAGAACTTGGATCTTGTCCCTATCGGCAAAGATCTCGAACTCTTCGTCCAGGTTTTTATTCAATTGCCTTTTCAATTTGATATCTTTTTCTTGTTCGAGTTTACGATGAACGTAGTTTGTGAAGATGGTAATCTTAGTAGGTTTTGATTTTGAGCAATGAGCTTGTATTTGCGTTTGCATTGACTCCACAATCGCAGTTTGTTTACAAAAACTGTGAAATGATCGAAATCATGATTTGTTTAGTTCTGATTTAATGTTGGTGGTGTTGGTGGTGTTACAGGTTAAAAAGGGTTGAGTGCATATGCAAGTGACCCACAGCAAGCAGCAGAGTCACTAGTTTCGCTTCTTGATAAAGCGCAAGGAGTAGTCCCCCATGATCTACGACCCAAGACACCGGTTAGAGTCGGGGTAGGTGGATTCAGATTTGTTAGGACTTGTTAGTGTGGTGTGCCAGAGTTGAATTACTGATGTGGGGTTTAATGTTTATGTAGGCAACTGCAGGGTTACGAGCACTGGGACATGATGTATCGGAAAGAATTTTGCAAGCGGTAATTCCTTGCTTCATAAATCATAACAAATCGCTTGGTTGTGTTGTGTGTTTTGGTTCACACACTTTGTTTTATTTTTCACTTTGCTAACTGTACTTTAAACTTCCAATTTAAGGTTAGGGATCTCCTGAAATATAGAAGCACCTTCAAGACTGAGCAAAATGGAGTTACTGTTTTGGATGGTATTCAAGAAGGGGCTTATGAGTGGGTATGTTATTTTTCTTGGCCTGGATAAAACAGTGTGTGTACGTGATATTGAAGTTCCTTTATTACTGTCAAGTTACTTTATTGATATTCTCACTGATTTTAGTACTTTTTTCCAACGAAATCTATGTTGATTAAATGATGAACTTGCTGTAAGCCTGTAAACAATGATTATGATAGTAAAGATGAATGGCCTCTCTCTAGGTCTAGGCATTTTTAAGTCTTCCCTAAAGTAGCTTAACTTGTTTCGCCGATGAATTTGGTTTCTGGGACATAGATTTCTGCCACGGTCATCCAGGACTTGAGAGCCATACTGGCATTTGTCATAATAATTGACCGAAAGGTGACGTCTCTAAGCTTCTTTGAATCTTGGGAGGTTCATAGGACTGATTTCGTAAGGATAGGTTCAGCTTGACCCATCTATTCTTTGGGTTTTATTTACTTACTCTCTGCTTATCCTCTAGGAAAAGAGCTTTCCAATTACCCTTTCTCAGGTGGCATAACCTGTACTTTTGGTGCTCACTCATTTGAATCTTTTCCTAGACTTTTAGATTTGCCAAATCAAATTACAATTTTTTTTTTCTCTTACATTAGACAAATCAGATTTACAATTTTCTCATAGTCTTTTAAATTAATCAACTCAAATTACATGGAAAATTCTAATTGAGACATTCCCAGTATTTACTTTTTGGTAAGAGGGAAGGGTAGTAGGATAAGAACTGACTTCTTCAGGGCACACTAGGAATGATGTTTATGCATAAATTGCAGTAACCGTGTTTTGTGTTAAGACCATGTTGTGAAAATTTAGGCGAAACTGGATTGTGTAAAAATGCAAGCAGTATTTATGAATAATTGATCAGATGTACAAAAGATCTATCTTCCAGTTTTTAGAAGTGTTTTACATCTGGCAATCCTTGTAAATTTAGTGATAGCGTTGACTGAGTTGAATATGGGGAAAGCTTTAGTACAATAGTACCAGGTTATGCTCTTTCGTTTTTTATTAGCTCTGTGGGAGATTATAGACTATATTGGTAGACTATGTTGTTTAATAATTTTGTACAACTAAGAAGTAGCAGATGATGGCAAAATAAAATTTCACTCACTAAACTGAGAAAAAGACATTATTAAAGAAGAATGATATATGATGATTTTTTTGCTCAAAGTAAGATGAAACAGTTGATGAACCTTAAACATCAATGTATCCTTTTGCTGCATATAAATTTTCAACATTTTATAAATTTCTATAATAAATATTATAAGAAAGATCTGTGTTGTGTTCCTTTTGTTTAATAGAAGTCAGGATCTTAGACACAGGGATCTTGTATTGCAGGTAACAATAAACTACCTATTAGGGAATTTGGGGAAGAAATATTCCAATACAGTTGGAGTAGTTGATCTTGGAGGCGGATCTGTACAAATGGCATATGCCATCTCAGAAGAAGATGCTGCAAAGGCTCCAGAGGTACCAGAAGGAGAGGATTCATATGTAAAGGAAATGCTCCTGATGGGAACAAAATATTACCTCTACGTTCACAGGTTTCTTTCTTTCTTCTTTATGAATTGATCTCATGATTTTATAAAATCTCTTAGTTTATCACTAAATAAATCATTTATAGTAGTGGGTCCATGTTAGATAAATTTCTTCTCAGTTTCTCAGTGATCTAAAAGATCTTTTCTGTTCAAAATACCATGTAGTTTCTTGACTATGGTTTAGTTAATTAGTTTTTGGATCTTGAATACAGCTACTTGCACTATGGTTTATTAGCAGCTCGAGCAGAGATGTTGATGGTCACTGAAGACTCTGACAACCCATGCATTTTGGCTGGCTACGATGGTACGTTCTTTTAACTAATTTTTTTCTGGAGTCCTGATGCTGGGTTGACTACAATTTTTTCACTGTTCAACTTAGAAGCTGTTACCATGTTTGTTTATAACTAATTTACTTTTGAGAAGAATCAATTAAAGTTTTTTATGTCCACTGCCAATTAGTTATAATACAAAATACAGGTTTTATTCACGCTGCCTGTGGACAATAATAAAATGCAGCATTAACTTTAATCTTCCTTTCAATGTTTTAAAGGATCGTACAACTATGGAGGAAAGGATCACAAAGCATCAGCTCCTTCATCTGGCTCCAACTTGGATCAATGCGTGAGTGTGGCTCTTAAGGCTCTCAAAGTTAATGATACTTGCAGTCACATGCAATGCACATTTGGTGGCATATGGAATGGTGGAAGAGGCGATGGACAAAAGCATCTATTTGTTGCTTCATTTTTCTTCGACAGGGCTGCTGAGGTATTAGTCCTCCATATTTTGGTTGCTTGAGATGACGATTAATTTGAACCATAATTTCTTATTTGCCATACTGCATAGCTGTGCTAACTTAAATATTTAACATATAGGCTCGTTTCATCGATCCTCAAAAACCTGTTGCAAAAGTTAGTCCTGCCGATTTTGAGATTGCCGCTAAGCGTGCTTGCCAAACTAAAATCGAGGATGCAAAATCAGCCTATCCAAATGTGGACGATAGTAACCTGCCATACATATGCATGGATCTTGTCTACCAGCATACATTGCTAGTAGTTGGATTTGGTAAGTTACACTTACATTGATTGGTTCTTGTAGATTACATCGTATCAGCCCTAAACTGACCTTTATTCTTCTTTGACAGGCCTGGAGCAAGAGATCACCTTGGTGAAGCAAGTTGAATACCAGAATTCCCTTGTCGAAGCAGCATGGCCACTTGGCAGCGCAATAGAGGCTGTGTCATCGACATAGTAAACGGAACATGTTTTTCGCTAAATTACTTACTCATCGGAGAAAATTTAAACGACATGTCATTCTTGAGTGGCAGCAGAGTTGAAGCTGAAGTATTTGCTGTCAATAACATTTTAGAGCTGATTGATAATTTTTGGATTGGAAATTGGATTTTGGTCTATATATCTTGGGAATAATGAGGAAAAAAGAAAAGAAAAGAAAAGGGAAATGTAGTATCATTTATCTTCATTTGTAATTATGTTACAAAATGTTCTGATTTATTATTTTTGAGAACGTTTTGATTCGATTAGTTCATTTAGTCAATTTATATCAAAGATCTATTCTTCTTCTTCTCTGTCTGGACCTTCTTGGTTTCTTTCTCTTCTTTTTTTCTTCAATAATTTTCTTGTCGGTAAAGGCCTGTTCGGTAATATTTTTTAGTTTCGTTTTCTGTTTTATCAATTTTTTGACTTAAAAACAAAAAATTGATTTCAAAATTTCATAATCCGAGAGCGTCTGGTACTAATAATTGAAAACTAATATATATTAAGAGGAATGTGCATGAAAAATCAATTTAAAATAATAGATTTCTAATATAAATTGTTTTAAGTATTAACAAGGGGCTAGCACAATAATTGAAAAATTGTAAATAATTTGAAAAGTTCAACTAATTATATTTTGTAATTTAATTTATATTGAATTATTAGAGACTTTATTATTTCAACTGTCAATAATATATACGCGTTTTTTTTTTTGGTTAATTCTTCTCCCGAAAAGTAACAAAATGACGAAACCATACCAAATAAATAGAAATTGAAATGAAAAATAGGCTAAACAGCAAGCAGAAAACTAGGCAGCTATAAGTGGCAAGCTTTCTTCAATGTTCTCAGTAACTTTGTTCCCAGCTATAATTCCTCTATTTTCATTTCATACAAGCAAAGGATCATCTCCAGAATTCCAATCACCCCTGTTCAAACCAGTAAGCTTCCCTTTAAGAGCGTTCAATCTCTCTTTTTTTTCATTCGGTCATTTTCACAAACAGTTTCTGTTCACAAAACATCTCACTCTCTTTCATGTAGTTTGGTTTCTGTTGTATCATATTGTCTCTGTTTTTTGTTGATTGAGTCACTAAAAATGCGAGGAGGAATCAGAGTAATAAGATCAAACTTGTCGCGTTTTGTAATTCTTTCTCGCACCCATTTCGGTTCTACATATATAAACCCTATTCAATATGCAAAACCCATCAACAGAACAACTATAAGTAATCCCGTGAATGATTTTAGCTTACCATTTCACTTCTCTTATTGCTCAACCTCTAATTTTGAAACCACAAATGCACCGAAAGTCTCAAAATTAGAAGAGAAGGACTCTAGTGATAGTGATGATGATAGTGATATAGGTAATGATGATGGCGATAAAGAGGATATCGATGTATCCGATGTTAAAAGATCAAGTAGACATGACGAGGGTTATGTCAAAGATGTGAAGACCCTTGTGAATATATTACGTGAATTTGGTAATAAACGCTCAGAAATGAGAACCAAGATCGAACAATGTGGTATTGTGGCCTCATCTGAGGTGGTGGTGGAGGTTCTTTCTCGGGTTCGAAATGATTGGGAGGCAGCATTTACATTTTTTTTATGGGCTGGAGACCAGCCAGGTTATGCACATTCGACACGTGACTATCATGCAATGATATATTTTTTAGGGAAAATGAGGAAGTTTGATACAGCTTGGGCATTAATTGATCAGATGAGAGGGGGAAGGACAGGTCCTTCTTTAGTGACAAAGCAGACTCTCTTGATTATGATTAGGAGATATTGTGCTGTGCATGATGTGGCCCGGGCTATCAATACATTCTATGCATACAAAAAGTTTAAATTTGATGTGGGTATTGAGGATTTTCAGAGTCTTTTATCAGCTCTTTGCCGATACAAGAATGTGCAAGATGCTGAGCACTTGATTTTCTGTAACAAGAATGTCTTCCCATATAATGCCAAAAGCTTTAATATTATACTTAATGGATGGTGTAATATCATTGTGAGTCCACGAGAAGCAGGGAGAGTTTGGAGCGAGATGAGTAAGAAAGGTATTAGACACGATGTTGTGTCGTTTTCAAGTATGATCTCTTGCTACTCGAAAACTCGCAACCTTCATAGTGTGCTCAAGCTTTTTGACCTTATGAAGAAGATGAAGATTGAACCAGACAGAAAAGTTTACAACGCAGTCATTCATGCCCTGGCGAAAGGTGGGCTTGTGAAAGAGGCAATCAATCTCATGAAAAGTATGGAAGAGAAGGGTATACCTCAAAACATTATTACTTATAACTCACTGATCAAGCCTCTCTGTAAAGCCCGTAAAGTAGAGGAGGCTAAGGAGGCCTTTGATGAGATGTTGCAGAGGGGCCTCTCACCTACAATTCACACTTACCATGCCTTTATGCATGTTCTATCGACAGGGGAAGAAGTGTTTGATCTGCTGGAGAAAATGAGAAAGATGGGCTGCGAACCAACTAATGATACTTACATCATGTTGATTAGAAAGTTTTCTCGGTGGTGCCAGTATGACAATGTCTCTAAGGTTTGGAATGAGATATGTGAAAATGGGATTGGTCCTGATTGCAGCGCTTATGTTGTGCTAATACATGGGCTCTTTTTGAATGGAAAGTTAGAAGAAGCACGCAAATATTATAAGGAGATGAAGGAAAAAGAATTATTGCTGGATCGTAAGACAGATGAGAGGCTTCAGGATTGGTTGTCCTGTAAGCCGTTTGCTGAGCCTCAGATGGCAGACTCCAAAGACAATCAACTTCTAATAGGCAAGCATACTAGAGTGATCTCCAAGAAATGTGATCAGGAAAGAGATTTTCTTCGACAACCAGAAACTAGAAGAGTTGTGAGAGAGCGGGGCTTTTCATTCTGGGATCAATAGGTTCTTATGTAAGACTATCTCTAAGGTATGTGCTTGTGCTTCGTTTCTGTCTCCATGGTTTCCATTGTAAACTCTTTACAGGTGCATGGCATTTTCAGTTGAGACATCATAAATACAGGATTATTTTTTACTATAAGCTGATATTATTACTAATCATTATAAATAATTGAAGTCTCTTCGATTCATATATTTGCTCACCTCAAACATCCCTAAGGTTCAACCTAACTGGTGTTGTCGCATGAAGAGAACGAGTTTATAATCACCTAATGTATGTTTCCGGTTGGTGATGTGTGACATTCTGTCATCATTGCTGATATAACTATATCTGAAACTGGAAGCCTGCATGGTCTCTTTGGGCTTTTTTTTTTTTTTTCAATTTATGATTGATTTGAACTGTGGCTACTCACACTTTGGGCCTTGGCTCAAGTGGGAAAGCATGATCATGCAGTGCTTAGCCCCTGGACCTAGCAATAGAAATTAAAAGAGAAAATTGGCTTATAAGCTTTTGCCATGTTTGTACGATATTTAAGTTTTGAGGGCTGAGTTAGTCTACTAAAACATCTGTGTCATATATATCACGGCCTCTTCATGCTAGGATTGGATTAAAGATGCTTCTGGAACTACTAGAATATATGTCAAGCATCATGATGATGATGTTTTATCGTGCAAGTTATTGAACTTTGTTTCCTTGTGTCTTGTGTCACTTCTGTTGCCCATATAGAGAGCTTTTATAGGGAAATACAACCGAGACAGTGTAGAAATTTGTATTTGTATGAAAACCTTAAAATGTGACTGAAACCAATTCAATGGGAAATCCTACTAAATATTCAAACTAATCGCTCAAAGGAAATGTGGTTTGCTATGCAGTATAGATAACTACATATAAATCTTTTTCTTTTTGCAAGAAATACATATAGATACACAGATAAATAATAATATCAAAAAAATTAAATCAAAATCGTATCAAGTTGTCAACTATTCAATTTGGGCAAGTACACAACGTTCCTTGGCTTTGCAAATATCATCTTGCATGACGATACTCTGCAAATCGCATACCAAAATGTTTCACATGAAAGAGTGGTCTGCATTAAAACTTACTAAAACTATTACAGGTCTGAACATGTCTAAAGTTTAGAAGTTGGTCATAATGTGGTAGGTAGGTTTCCATATAGATGTCTGTTGAAGTGAAAATGTTTTGTGCTGTAGGATGGAGTGTCCAAAAACCTGGTTTAGGATGTGTTTTCATGCCTAGTCTAGAAAACTCTGGTGATGATAATAGGCTTGTCATTATAAGGGATTGCCTCCTCTGAACCTCCGGTTCATTAACCGTAGATTATGAATGCACTTAGCCACTTAGTGATTATTCAATTTAGTATACTGCTTCTGGATAAGTTCCACTCAAACTCAAATGTAAGCATGCTGTGGCTAAAAGCCAGTCTTATCTTAGAAGATTGTCTTCGTGTTTTAGCCTAAATTTCTTAATGCATATCAATTTTATAATCCAAGTCTTCCACTTGTATCATCCCAAGTGAAAATGCAAGACTATTTCATGGAGAGATGTAAAGTTGTTTTGATTATGGAGAGAGAGATAATAGTAAACTTGAAAATACAATTTATGTATTCATTAATTTTTGGGGCTGCAGGAACAGAGATAAGGTTATTGGTGCTCTTATTTATTTTTTTTCCACTAATGCTAGACAACCCAAATGACGTGGCAAGTGATTTATCATTACCATGTTATTCACCAAATCATCCCATGATGTGTGTTGCAATGACAACTCACTTGCCACATCATTTGAGTTGAATTTTGGGTTATGTTTTTTGGGTTGTATAGTATTACTCTTTTTTTCCTTCATGTTTTATCTTATCTTTTCTTTTTCTTTCTTAATGGGACATGCCTTTCTGCCTAGGTTGCCATACTCAAAGCTTTTGTGAGATTAACTAAATATTGTGCACAGCTAGTCAAACACCATTTAGAACAGCTGGCATTTGTATTGGGTGACTTTCTGCAGTTGAAGCATGACAATTATATGTTGACAATAAAAGGCATGATCCACCTCTGAAACTGTAATAATCACAATTTTTTTGTTATAAGAAATCAAGATCTGGGACAGCTATACTATCATTTAGTTATCTTGATGTTCTTTAGGTTGAGACATAGTGAAACTAAATGCATATCCAACATGTCTAGAATTCTTGCAGAGCATTATCATGAGAAAGTTGTGTTGTTGTCTGCAGTATGTCATTCTCATATTGCATACACCCCTTTTTTTCCTAAGAATTTTAGAAATTTGTACTGCTGTCTCTATATTTTCACTTTGTAATTTTTTCCCCCTAGTTCCATGTTTCTCTGGTTTAGTAGCATATTGAATCTCATAGTATATTTGTAGAATAAAGTGGATGAAGCAACATAGACTGTAAATGAAATATGAAAACCAAAAATAAACTCTTACCATCTTTTATGATTAGTATATAAGAAACCGTGTGGATAAATGGCCAGGCACATATGCATTGTTGAGAATTTTTATTTATTTTCTCATTGGTGTTTTGTGGCTAAGAGAACTGTAATTAATCCATAAATTCTTGACTGTGAACAGTTGTTGGTTAGGCCTAACTCAGTATGTGTGGAAAAGCTGGTGCTCACTAGTTGAAATAGATAGCCACTAGCCTTTAGATTAGGTAAACTACACGTGGAAAACAACAGGGGTCATAATCAAGACTTTTTTGGAGTTGGAAACTAGCTAATGCATGTTTCTACATGCTAGGCTTTGCCTTTGACCAGTTTAACAATTTTTGTTTGAATTCTGATCCCATATTCAGTCAAATTTCTTTAACAACCCGATGGTGATAAGTGATAACCAGTTCCACGTTGGTCTTTGATCAGGATTTCAAGCTGCTTGAAACAGTGTTTAGGTAAGAATCATGTTCTTTTGCCTTTGAATCTAAGAATGTAACCATGTGGGTTTTCGTTATCATTTCTACTTTTGAGTTGGTCTTGAAGCATAATAATTTTACTGGCAAATCAAAAGTCATGGTTCTCAGTACTGATTGGATATATCTGCTTTTGACCAATTAATCATCGCCTCACCGCACGCACGCATGCACGCACAAGTTAACAACTTTGTTGGCTTGACTAAAAGAGTTTCTTTGATATATATCTGTAAGTTGAGAAAACATTGGAACTGAGACAAAACTATGGGTTGCTTTTTTCTAAAGATAGTATATTGTTAAATATTGATTGAATATAATGCATATTGACATGTGGGTATTTGAGTTTCAGCAGAACAAGTTACCTAGACCATGGAAAAAAAAAAAATTGAAGGTGGGAGAGAAGAAGAAGAACCATTGGATCCCAGGTACTTTATATTACATCACACATGACTTAAGATTCAAAGTATGAATCCTATTCTCTTTTGCATGAAAACAAACAAAACGTTAAAATTTATCAGCCAAACAAAAGCATCTTTCGTGGATATTATTGAAGTCTTTGTGGATAATCATTAACTTTTTTAATTATCATGCTCTTAGAATATTGCTCTCAGATTGTTTCTTTCTTCTTCTTTTGTCACCTTGCAGTTTTTTTTAATTACCCGTTTTGTTTTACATAGCATTGTGGAAGTCTCCCAGACTCAGGAAATTTTATATATAATTTTTCTGGGTTTGTCATTTTATCGGATTTGGTGCATTGCGTATTTTGTATGCTTTGGAATGTCAAAATTCAACTCTCTGTTGGTTCGCATTTAGGAAGCAAACTCCAGTAGGTAACCAAAATTTTCAAGCAAGGTTGAGTATTAAAACGGAAAATCATACTATATTCGACACGTGATTAACTTATTAAACAAATACGATATCCTCAAGATGTAAATATACGTACGTATTTGACATGGCTTGTCTAGTTTTCCACGTAAAATCTCTGTATTCTTAAGAAAAAAACAAGGTTAGTGATGGTGGGAAGACGTATGTGCTTAGATAATTACACCAATATTGTTGGAATGAAGGAGTCATAGCAGTTTTTTTTTTTTCGTTTTTTTTTTCTAGTGTTGAGAGTTTGAAATCAGTGTTTTTTTTAGGGAGATTCTTGTTGTTAGGTATGCATTATTATTGTGACCAAATCAAACAAATTGCACGTAATCAATGTCATGTCATGTGTATTCACACGTGTGCTATAAAACTATTCAAGTGTTGACTCTTATTATTTTATTTCTTAGTTCTTGTCACAGTTTGATTATTTTATTTCAATATGATGTTTGTCCTATTAATTAGAATTATGGATTACTTAAAATAATATGATATGATGAAGAAAATTGCAATACAAGTAATATGCTTGAGTGTGTGTACCACACTTCAATAACATATTAGCTATTATATTCGTCTTTTTCTTCGGATGCGAGCACAGTGGTTCACGTCATTTTTTGTCTAGACATATAATCTAAATGCCGTGAAATTGTGATCTGGACAATTATAGGCCGCGGGGCCTATCTGGACAAAAAATGGTGCCGGACTGCTCATACATATAGTCTTATACTAATCCTACATACAGTATATCATTAAAATAATATATGCTAGTTTAGAGAGCAGGGGAGCTGAACTCAGCTAAAAAATTAAAATAATTGGGTCATTATGATTAATAAATTTTGTAATTTCAACATGGATAAAGTGACAGTGAAATTCCTGAAATATATTGAATTTTGGTTAGTGAATATTTGTTGGTTTGTACCTTTGTCTTCTTCTGATAAGCCAATTTATGGCATGTTGGTGGCTAGAATTCAATCTTAGGCCGATACTATACGTGCAATCTGTACGTCTATTCCCACAACCGGTAGATATCTACTCCCATATCCTCGGACAGAAATTTCTCCACAAATGCTGGTAAATGTGTACAAAGAGACTTGTTCCCAATCACAAATGAGTGTACATTACTTGAGTTGAGAGCGAATAGTTGAAGTAGTATGTAATTTAGATTTAGGGGAAATCGTAATTTAGTCCTTGTAGTTTGCCTTAATTTGCGTTTAATTCACGGTTTTTTGGTATTGTCCATTGTTTCTCTGACAATACGTATTTTAGTCCATACCGTCCAATTCTGTTAGGGTTTCATCAAGTCAACGAGGGTAAAAAGGTAAAATAACATCAGATGTTATAGAATCTTATATAACTAAAAGGTATAATAGTAATTTACAAATTAATTTTTAAAAAATATATTATTAAATTAAATAATAATTATTATTATCAAAAAATTAAGTATTAATTAAATTTTAAAATAATTAATAAAATATACAAAAACAATTTACAAAACTAAAATAAAAAAATTAAAAAGAATATTGAAAAATTAAAAAAAAAAAAATTAAAAAATCTTATCTCCTAAAAAAAATCTTATCTCCAATCACCACCACCTAATCACCTTCTTATTATTCACCTTCCACCACCCATCTACTTCACTATTTCAAAATTCTTCTTGAAAAATCAATAAAATAATTGAAAAAAAAAAAAATGCAAGAAGCCAAGAACAACGAATCTGTAGAATTTTGTTTCTACAAATTCAAGGGTTTTTTTTTTTTTTTTTTTTTTTTTTTTTTTTTTTTTTCTCCATACAAATTCTTTCCTTCTTTTCATTTTCTCACTTCCCAAACAACAAATTTTCAGATTTTAAAACCCGTCTCCATCATCCAATCTCAATTTCATCCAGATCTTCTTCTCTCTCCCCAAACTCTAAATCATCATCTTTTCCCAAACCCTAAATCATCATCATCATCCCACATTCGAATCTAATTGAAACCACCAAAAACAAAATCGACCAGCACACCGGTGCAAGTTGGTCATCTCAGACCATCGATCGTCGACCAGGACGAAGGCCGATTGTCCAAAACACTAGTTTTGGGTTGCGATTCATCACGGTCACGATCTAATCCAGATCCGTGCGTTGTGGGGCGTTTGGTTGCATCGTCGCCGTGCGTTGTCTTCTGGTGACGGCGTGGTGGCTAAGGCGGCGATGAACGTCTGGGGTTGATTGACTGTGGAAGTTTGGTGGTGGTTGACAATGGTGGTGGGGATGGTGGTGTGTTTGTGGGTGGCTAGGGTTTGGGAGATGTGGATGATAATGAGTGATGATGAAATCTATTGGTTTTGTGGGTGGCTAGGGTTTGGGAGATGTGGATGATAATGAGTTATGATGAAATCTAATGGTTTATTATTATTATTATTATTATTATTATTTTTTATTAATCTGATGGTGATATATTTTTTTTGTTTTGTGTTATTTATTTATTTTATATATATATATATATATATATATATTTTTTTTTTTTTTTTAATTTGTTATATATTATTATTATTATTATTATTATTATTATTATTATTATTAAATATGTTTTTAATTTTTAGTTTTTTAATTAAGGGTAAAATGGTCTTTTCAATGGGATCAGCACACATCAAGGGCATTAAGGTCATTTAACAAGTCTGACATGCTTTTTGACGGATTCTATCACAGAAGGACTAAAAATTATAATTCCAAAAAACTGTGGACTAAACACAGATTAAGGTAAACTGTGGGACTAAAATACAATTCTCCCTTAGATTTATATAGTTAAAAGTAATAATATCCAAAGTACTGTCAACATTGGATTTTGATTTTCGGTCCCACATAATAAAATTAATAAACCTTTCTAATATCATAATTAACAAATCATATGATTCGAATCTCTAAATATACAAGAATAATTCATGTAAATAATTGATACGATAATGTTCATGATCTTCTAAATCAAAAATATAATATATTGCTTGTCACTATATCTTTTATTGAGATTATAAGATCACAAACTCGGCACAACACCTCTAAGCGCGAGTAGTGGTGGGGCACCTCTTCTTTCATGTTAATAGTTGGGAATTTGAATTTCACCATATGTATTTTACAAAAATGTGTGAGAAGTTCTCTTCTTGACATCGTGGGTTAGATATCTGGGTTGCTAGTCATGGCAGATCTATTGTAATACTTTAGAAAAAAAAGAAAAAAAAAAAAAAAATCGCAGACATTACTATTGTCATTGTATATAAGGTTACAATTTAGATGGCGTCGTCAAATCTTAAGAGAAATCTGTAAATTATCGGTTTGTCTGATTAAACAACCCTCTTGCATGATCTCAATATGATTATTTTATTAAGATTTTTTTATTATTATTATTTTTTTTTTAATTTTTATATAAGATCATGTAAACTTAGTTTAATCTTGTTCAAGAAAACAATAAACATGACTTGATGTCTTGTTTTCCAAAGATACAGGGCCCACTTACTTGTTAAGGTACAATGATTCACAATACTCTTACAATAAATTTAATATACAATTTCACATCTCTAACAAATGGACAAACAGTAAAAAATATTGTCGATCTCTTTTTTAAAATATGAATCTGTTTGATTCATAAGAGAACTTGCAATGGTATCTAAATTTCAATTCAAGCGTTGATTTGATTTACATTTCAAGAAATATTTACTATCCGTAGAGACTAATCTAAAGAAATGAAATTCCTTTTTTTTTTAAAAAAAAAAAAGGCATTTGTATAGAACCTTTTAATAAAGATAGTGCTAATTTTCAAACCTCTCATAATGGAATCTATTCAAAGCATATATGCTATGTTCCTTTGTATAGTATACAAATATCTAAATTTGACGAGTCAACACCATTAACTATGACTCTACATGTTCATACAAATTCTTTAAAGTTCCTAAACCTTCGTTAGAGACAAAAAACACAACAAAAAAAATATATATTCGAAACCTACACTCGAAAATGCCTTAAAAGTTGATGAAGATATTTTCTGGATGGGGGATTTTCCTCCTTGTGTTAGGAGAGTTGTTCTGCTGGACTGTCCTTTGTAAGTTTATGCTGCGCGCTCTACCTTTCGTATTTGTATTATGTTATAAAATATATATATATATATTTAAAAAAAATGACTACATGTAACTCCGAAATTCGAAACTTTGACCGTTGACCAAAATTTAACGGTGTAATATGAGAAGGAAGTTAAAAACCTATCATGTGACTAGCAATCACACCCGTGCGCATGCACCTGAAAGGTCACTTGATAGATTTGAAGGGTAACCTTATCTCCTATAGGGCAGTGGAGGCCCCCCCACAAAAATAGGTGGCGAGATTACGAGAATATACTTTGTATGACGACCAATAATATTGCTTGAAACTGGTAAAAGAGATACACATTTTTACGGCAAGCTGACTACTGAATAGGACCCCCCACCCTCACCCCCACCCCCACCCCCACCCCAAGAACACTTAAGATGGAGATACGTGTCAAGCATTTAATCTCTTGAAAGTTGAAACAAAAAACAAAACGGAACAGAAGAGAATAGAGAGATGATGTCAAGAGATTAACCTCATACTTTGATCAGATCAGCCGCCATCTCTCTGCATACGTGTCAATGAAGACAAAAATTGAAGAAAGAAACCAATAATTAACCAACCAGCTGGCTCTTTGGTGGGACCTTTCTTTGCTGCTCTTCTTTTTCTTTCTCTTCTCTTCTTTTCTTTCTTGCCTTGGCTTTGGCCTAATCTCTTTTTTCCACGTCCAGACAAAATTCCAGCAACCATATAATGGACCCTCTTCCCCTTCTCGCAAAAATTTCAATCTTCTTCTTCTCTTTTCCTCTGTTGGCAAAAACCATTCTTCAAATTTATAATAATGGTTTACATAAAGAACCCAGAATCATCACTGCCTCCAGGGTTCAGATTCCACCCAACAGATGAGGAACTCATCCTTCATTATCTGAAGAAGAAACTCACTTCCACTCCTTTCCCTCTTTCCATCATTGCTGATGTTGATATCTACAAGTTTGATCCTTGGGACTTACCAGGTTTGTCAATAATATATCCTCTTCTTGTTAATTGCTTGTGTTTAATGGATTATGGTGTGTACTAATTAATATATCATCTTCTATTCTTCTTGTGATGATCAGAGAAAGCTGCTTTTGGTGAGAAAGAATGGTACTTTTTCAGTCCAAGAGATCGAAAGTACCCAAATGGAGCCAGACCAAACAGAGCAGCTGCATCTGGGTATTGGAAAGCAACTGGCACAGACAAGATCATATTGGCAACAGCAACAAGAGGTGGTGTTGGTGTTCAAGAGAACATTGGTGTGAAGAAAGCTCTTGTTTTCTACAAAGGAAGACCTCCTAAAGGAATCAAAACCAATTGGATCATGCATGAATATCGCCTCACAGACAACCCCAACAATCTCAACAGGCCAATCAAGCCTAAAGACTCTTCCATGAGGGTCAGTCACCTAAAAAAATATCACAAAGTGTTTGATGTTTATATTGCTGCTCTCAATTATTTAACTTGGTTTTTGTTAATTTTTTTCCAGTTAGATGATTGGGTTCTTTGCCGTATCTACCGCAAATTCCATGTCTCTTCTCCAACTTCAAATGCAATAGCAAGTGATCAAGACCAAGAAGAAGAGGAAGAACAATTTGTCCAAGAAACACTTTTACCAATCTTGAAAAGTAGTCCTGCTCCAACTCTCAATCCTCAGAAGTCATCTTCTTTCTCCAACTTATTGGATGCTATGGACTACTCAATGTTGAGCAATTTTCTCTCTGACAATCACATTTATCAAACCGGATTCGAGTCCGCTCCAATGAACACTACAACTCCTGGGTTTCTAGACCAGCCTGCTGCCTTGTTCAACAATAATGTCATCACCAACAACAACAGCAGTTTCATGAATCAAAAGCTTCCTCAATTGAGCTCTGCTTCAGCTCCAAACGACTTGGAGAACAACAAACTCAAGCGCCCACATTCAAGTATAATACCAGATCATCATCATCATCATGAGCACCCATCAAAGAAACACACCATGATGACTAATAGTAGTAGTACTGATCATCATCATCATCAATTTGACCCTCATCAGTACAACTCCCTACATCAGTCATTCTTCAATCAGCAGTTACTTTTGAGCCCTCGTAATCTCAACTTTCAAGGGTAGATGAAATCAATTCTAAAGAGTCTAAAAAAAAAAAAAAAGAGGGAAAAAACAACAACATCAACAAAAGCATTCAAAAAAACCAAATTATTAAGTTCTTTTTTATAATGGTATTATCAAACTTGTTGAGATGATCATGAAAGATGTGTACAAATTATTTGTATTACTTTTATAATGGTATTATCAAAAAAGAGATACCATTATCAAGTCAAAAAGTTGGTGGAAAAACAAAAAATGCACCAAAGAAGTTGATAAGGAATATATCAACATAATGATTTTGTAAAGACTATATATTTATATATTTATATATATAGATTATAAATGTTTGAATTGTCAGATCATGTTCATACTCTGTAGATAGTATGTGGTGGTGTGTGAAAATGATTATTATTTATGTCAGAATACTTATCCATTGATCCAAATTTACATAGTATCCATTGGCCAATATTGCAACTCTCAATTATTGACAATTATTACTTTCTATTATGAGAATTCACCAGAGTCTAGTCAAAGCTGATTTTTTTTTTTCATTTTTGTCTGGATGCATGTGATTGTTCTTATCTCCTCAAGAGAAGTATCATTCTTGTGATATCATCATATATTCATATTTGTCTAAATTACTGTGCTGTGATAATATTCTTTGATCTTTGTTTTATATCAATTTCCTCAGAATAATTTTGTGTCAGTAGAAGACAACAATAACATAACATAAATCAGCATAACTGCTACTCCACAGATGATCAAAAGGAAATGGAAAATCAGATTGAAGTTTCTCATGCAAAAAGATGTGTCATTTTTTGTTTAAAACAAAGCAATGATTCAAAAATGTCAATTTAATAAAGTTGAGTAGCACCCTATAGAGTTAGGCCTTTTTTTTCTTTTTTTCTTTTTTCCTTTTCTTCTAAAGTTGACACTTAACGGGTTAAAGTCTGTCGAAACCCCCACTCATGCACGTATTATAAGAAGGAGATTTTTGTAAAATTCATCCGACGAGACTCGTACTCCCACCACCACCACCAATATGAAAGGGAAGGTGAAGATGCAAAAGAGAAGTGATACAAGTAAAGCATATTAGTATGGTCCATACCCTACGACTGTAAGTATTTTATTTATTGTATTATTAACTGCTCTTTAATTCTTTATCTTCTTTTTTATTATTAATTTCTTGTGATCACACCATGGTCTCTATATATACTCTCAATATTAGATAATCACACCAACAACAGTTGCACGTGTATTCATGGTGGATCGCACGTGCTCATTGAATTTGTTTAGTGTTAGGTAGAAAAGTCATGGCACTAAATAGTACTAGACAACAGAGCAGTTACAATGTTACATACATATACAGTTGCAAACATATATATGTTCACACGTTGCTATGATAAATATCACATTTGTTTTCAGACAAAACCTTGTTAGTTTCATCCAAAAATCACATGAGGTTTAATGCATAATATAGTTTTATCTAATCCTACTCGGTTTTCTCGAACAACTAATCTTAAGATTTAGAAAAATAAACGTAGAAATCCATATTTCAAAAGGTTTATTATAATCATACGACTTAATGATTCTATTATCTTGTATAAACCTATCTTGTTGGTCGGTCTAACTATTAAAAAAAAAAGTAAATAAATATCTGTTTCGAAGGATATGTCTAGAAATATTTAAAGATGCTTTTCGGATTGGTATTCAAAATTCGAAAACCATATATAAATTATCGATGTTTACTTTCTTAAATGGTACTAATCTTAAAACGTTGTTGTCATTAAGTTGAGTGTGAATGAAGTGTAGTGCTTTTTGTAGAAAATGAAAACACAAGCCACGTATTTGGCTAGAATGAAGCCACATCGATCATAAATCAATCAATAATTATTAATACAAACATTGTACTGATGAAAGCTGTCATGACAATGAACTTAGAACACTAATGAAATTGACGAGTTTCAAACTTTGACAACTAAAGTGTTCAAACTGAATAAATGCCATGGACTCTGAGTATTATCTATCAGAAAAAGCAGGGAATGCCATTGAAGTGAAAGTCAGAATTCAGAAATCGAGAGAACAAATTTTCAAAGGAGAAGGTGATTAATTGACAAATAACTGCATGAGTGGCCGAAAAGTGATTAGACGATTGGACTTTATATAATAGAAAAGCATGTCAACTTTCAACCGTTAATGAGTGTTCCAGATTCACGCTTGTTTATGATGTTTTTATCTTCTTAGGAAAAATTGTTTAGTTTTTTTTTTTTTTTTTTTTTTTTGGAAATGTCTTATTAGGATTAGTTTATTATAAATAACCTTATTATTTTAAATTAGTGTATCTTTCGATTTTTATCGTATCGTTTTCGCTTCCAATAGCGCGCGATAAGATTGTTACTGTCGCCATAGACGAACTATGTCCACTATTGAATGTATTACATGCACAGATGGCAGAAGTTCTATGACAATTGGTAATGTTGATGACTAATGGCAATGGGGTGGCTGATCAAGGGCATAGAGGGGCAGAAGAGATGACTCATGGTCCAATGCTAGTGATATGGAATCCTAAAGCAGCGCTTTAAGTGAAAAATCTATTGCGGTGGGGTGGATGACAAAGGTCTGAGAAGACAACAATTACAAGATTAATGTAGATATTTCAACATTCAACGACACCCAGAATGTTGAAGATATTTCTTATGAAATAGAAATTTTGGGGGAATTGAAGAAGATGAACATTGGCTTTTAGAGGAAGATAAAAGGAGAAGAAAATTGTGATCTACTTAAAATGAAGTCTCATATTCTTTTAAGCACTATAAGAAATTTGGTCTATGACAATATTCAATTAACAACATATATGAGGTATATATTGCGAAAAGTCACCTACCGCAACGTATATAAAATATGTGTTGTGGAAGTGACTTACAGCAACACATAACGTGTGTTGTCAATAATAAGACACATACGACAACACACAATCGATAGATGTTGTGAAAAATCACTTATTAATATAAAACAACGCACAAACTTTACGTGTTGTTAAAAAGTAAGCATTTAGCAACATGCAACTTCGTGTGTTGTTAAATTACTGGGATTTGACAACACACATCTTTGCGAGTTGTTAAAAAGCTAGTATTTAACAACACACATCTTCGTGTGTTGTTAAAAAGTTAGTATTTAGCAACGCACAACTTCAAAAGGTGTTAAATTTTCGGATTTAACAACGCGCATCTTCGCATGTTGTTAAAAGTCATGTATTCCGCAACATGCTATTATTGTATGTTGTCGTAGCAACATACATTTTTGTATGTTGGCATAGAGATATCATTATCATGCGTTTTTTATATTGTAGTAAATATATCTTTAACAACATGCATTTCTTTGTATGTTATCGTAGAGTGACAATTAACAACATACATTTTTTTGTATATTGTGGTAGAGATAACATTAGCAACATACAACTGTATGTTGTCAAAAGTCTATTTTTTTTTTTTTAATTAAGTCTACTGTTTTTTTTTAACAACATTTTATCCATATTAATAAAGATCTATTAAACTATTAAATTTATTTAAACATCAATTTAAAAAAAATAATGGCGTTGTTATCACTTATAAAATTATTTTTACAATAATTTAATCTAACCACTTTAATTTAAAATTAGAAATTCATTTATAAATAGAAAACTATATGTATATTAACAATATATAGAAAGATATATAGCAATAACTAAATTATTATATTCTAATTTATTATTTTGATTTTTTAGATCTTTAAATCTATTTAATCTCATGTATTCTTGTTCATTGCAGAATATATATAAACATTTAGGGAGTCATAAATTAGAAGTTGAACATTCTATTTTGATATTGTTGTATGTGTCTTGTTATTGCCAATAAACGTTTGTACATTGATGTAAGTCACTTTCACAACACATTTTTACGTGTTGCGGTATGTGACTTTTGATAACATGCATTTTTGTTAAGTTGTCAAAAGTCTTTTTTTTTTTTTTTTTTTAATTACATTATTAGCATTCTTTTCTTTTATTGACAAATGTTTTCTAAATTATTAAATTTATTTAAATATTAATTTTTAAAAATAATGGTGTTGTTATCCCTCGTAAAATTATTTTCTACATAAATTTAAGCTGGCCACTTTTTAAAATTAAAACAATATTTATCCAAAAATATTACTAGAAAAATAATGCTCGAATGCAAAAAAAATTTGTGCAAATGATGAGGCATGTAAGTTGTCAAGATTCTGAAAATCATAAAATTATGGTGTGGTGATATGATCTTTTTATTTTTGAAGTATTACAAATATTAGGAGTTTTTTTAAGAAGTGGAAGAACTCGAACCTGCAACCTCGTGATGCAGGTGTAAGAGGCATATCATTAGACTATCTTTATTTCATTGAGTGTATGATATAACCTCGACAACTTATATGTCATATCTTTTGAACATGATTTTGAATAAATATTTTTGACAGTCTTTCATCACTTCCTACCAGAATGAGTTTAAATTATCAAGTAATAAAAATATTAAGTTGTTAAATAAAATATTAATTAAAAAAATTAATAAAAATTTAATAACATATATAGTTATATATAAATAAGTTTATAATAATAACAAAGTCTAGCTTGCAGCAAAATAGTAAGGCATCCACTCTCATTTATCAAGATCATGGTTCAATATTTCTCTCATGCAAAGTTAAATGTGTCATTATCAATTGGGTCATAGGTCCAATAGCGCGGTTGCATTGTACCCCCTATACTTTTTTTCCTGGTATTAAACCCCATGAACTTTCATTTCTTGGCAAAAGCTGACAGAAGAGTAACGGATGTCAAAGGAAAATTACATTTACACACCCTGATTATATGTATAATTGCATTAAAACTGGAAAAATATAATAATAACACAAACACACCCTTGACCTATTGACTAATGTCTAAAAAAATATTAATATTTAAATTTTAAAAATTATATTATAAAAAAACTAATTATTAAATAAAAAATAAAAAACTAAAATGAAAAGAAAAATAAAAATAAAATACTCTAAAAAAAATACAACTGGAGATCAAAACTTTTTTTTTTTTTTGAAATACTAGACTAATTTTTATTCCTTTTTTATTTTACAACAAATTTAAAAGTTTTGATGAGATATGGAAATCTAGATCTCTAAAATAAAATAAAAAATATAAGAGAGAGAGAGAGAGAGATCAAATTCAATGGACTAATTTCTTCAATTAAATTCTATAAAAAAAATGAAAAAAAAAAAACCATAATCATCATCCAGATTCATCCTCATCAAACCCAAAATTTAAATTTATTTAAAAAATTACTTAAAATTATTTTAAAATTTTTAAAATACAAAATTTCTATCATTTTCTCACCTAATCTCCAAATTATTTCTATCATCAACACCACCAAACCAAATTCAAAAATTCATCATCAAAAAATTAAAAAATAATAATAAATTTATAATTAATTAAATTTAAAATAAAACTAATTAAATTATAATTAATGAACTTTCACAAAACCCACATCTCATCATCATCGTCTTCATCAAAACCTAGCCACCACCATCCTAACCCATCGAAATCACCAGCCACCACCCTAAGATGCACCAATCTTCTCTAATCGAGGAGATCGAACCCAACAAAACCATCTCATGTTTCTCATCGACTCTCTCTCTCTCCACCGATCTACTATCTCTCGACTCTCTCTCTCTCCCCTCATCTATCTCTCTTTCAACTGATTGGAAGGTGAAGAAGGTGGTGGTGTTTGTGGCGGCAAGGGAAGCTGGATTTGTGGCGCGAGGGTCTGTGGTTGAGGGTTTGATTTTGGGTTTGTGGTGCTTTGATTTGAGTGGTGGGAGTGGCTGTTGGGGTGATTTTAATGGTGGGAGGGTTTTTTGGGTTGGATTATGGTGACGGGAGGGGATTTCTAGGTTTGTTGCGGCGGCGATAGCGACTGTTCGTCGACAATAGCGGCGATAGTTGCCAGTGGTTTTTTTGTGCGGTGGTGTTTGTGGGTTTGGTGGGTGGAGATTTGATTTTTTTTGTTTGTGATTTTTAGTTGGTTTGGTGGTTGAAGGTCTCCAATGAGATTTTGAGTTTTTGTTTGAGAATGGAGAAGTTGTTGATGATGATTAAAGAAGAAATGGAGATGTAAATTTTATGGAATTTTATTGAAGAGGATGATGATGTCTCATGTCTGGAGGGGATTAAATTTTTATTTTTATTTTTATTTTTGATTAGGTGGAGATTGGATCTCCACCTAATCAAAAAAGAAAAAAAAAAAATCCTTTAAATTTAGGGTTAATTAGTTCACCAATTATAAATTTAATTAGTTTTATTTTATTTTTTTTCATTTTTTGATGATGAATTTTTTAATTTGGTTTCGTGGTGTTGATGATTGAAAGAATTTTGAGATAAATTAAATATATGCTAAATATATAAAATACACTCCCTTAATTGTTATTATTATTATTTTTAAATATTAATATTATTATTTTTATTTTTTAGACATTAGTCAAACAAGTTAAAAGGTGTTTGTGTGATATTCAGTGGCGGAGGCAGACAGAGGCTACACTGGGCTGTAGCCCGAGGTCCAATCTTAAAAAAAAAAAAAAAAAATTATATACGTGTATTTATTTGTTTTGGTTTTCTTTTCTTTTAAGTTTCAACCATTGAAATGTTTCTAAGCCCATTATATATATATATATATATATATATATATATATATATATATGTTTCCAAGCCCATTTTACCACAGCCCACTACTCTTTGTTGGGTGGGAGGCCTATCAATTAATCTTTTAATGTCACCCGATTGGCCAATTATTGTTAAAGACTTTGAGAATTAAAAGAAAACAAGTAAACAACTTCTCCAATTAAAAAAAAATTATTTTCCTCTTCTTATTTTCTTTTTATTACGAGACGAGAGGCTCTATGATAGACTGATAGTGTGATGCTGTTTACCAAGAAGGCAATAATTCAAAAAACCAAATTGAACACCACAATTCACAGCTTACAAGCAACGGCCAAATAGCCAATGGTAAAAAAATTCACCATTTTCTCCTTTCCCTTAGTTTGATTTTGGTAATAATTTTATCTTTTATATTCTATACACCACAAATTTTAGTTGTAGGGTTTATACATGCGAAAATCCTCTAATTTGTAATTCTAAAAATTGTTACAAATATTTTTAGTTATTTTTTCCATTAGAAAGTGCTGCACTTGTAATGTAGGTAATTTTTTATGTTTTGTTATTTATTTTCGGTTTAGATTTTTTTAGCATATTCATTTTGAAGGGTAAAGCCCGGTATCCCCTACTATGTGTACTCATTTTGATCATTAAACTTATAATATTTTAATGAAGTTTTTAGTCTAGCCCCCCTAAGTCAGAAATCCTGGCTACGCCACTGGTGATATTATTATACTTTCTAGTTTTAATGCAATTATACATATAATCAGGGTGTGCAAGTATAATTTGCCTTTGATGTCCACCCCTCTTCTGTCAGCTCTTGCAAATTTATGGAAGTTCAAGGGATTTAATGCTAGGAAAAAACGTATAGGGGCACCATGCAACAGCACTATAAGTTTAGGGGACATCGGTGCTATTATCCCTAAGAAATAACTTCAACATTCTGGGCGCACTTGATTGTTGAAATATCCACATTAATTAATCTTGTAATCTTTGTCTCCTTGTGGTCTCCTCAAACCTTTGTCATCTACCTCATCGGTTATAGATTTTTCACTTGAAGCGCTGGTTCGGGATTCTGTATCATTAGCTTGGACCATGAGTCATCTCATCTACCCCTCTACACTCTTGATCGGCCTCCATGTTGCCATTGAATTTCTATTATCTACATCTGTATAATCGGAATTAAGTTTAGTTGAGGATGAATCTTATCCATGGCGACAGTAACAACCCGACTGCTATTTCTACCATTCTCTACTCTTTGTTCAAGAGAATGGTTTCCCTCGGTCTCGCTGCATGCCATCAAAAGACTACAGTAACCATGCTCTGAAACGATATGCTCTCGAACTTCTAGCAAAACAACCTCGGCCACATGGTTCTCACATTCAAGCTTGAATGCGGGCAAGCCAAATCTCGTCTGACTTAGATAAGCTTCTTTAAGAATTGCTCGGGCAAAAGAACCTCAGCCTCTAACTGCTCTATTTAACAAAATTCTGGGTAGATCCTTCCTCACATTTGCTAACTCCACAACAGCTTTCCACAACCTAACCGAATCGGGCATCCTTTCCTCAACGCTCTACTTTTATTAACGTCAGCATCTTCCAATCTGGCTGCCTGTAATCACTAATCACACCACTAGCAACAACAGCTTTATCCTGGTCAGAACTCACAAGCTTACAGAGGCTAAAGCTGGTACATGTTGTTGCACTTCTCTGGCTTTCTTATCATGAACTCTGTCCGAAACTTTCGAATCTCAATCTCTTATTCACCATTGAATTATTTTATGATTAACTACCTGTCAAAACTTTAACTGATTGATGAATCTTCAATGCACCATTGCTGCTAATTAGAAAGATTTTGAAGAGATTTGTACGGCAGTAATGTCTAACATATTGAGCTGCAGATACAGAAAACAGTAGATTCCAAATTCAGGACAACCAAGGGCATTTTCTTGAAGGATGAAGTGATGAACCTTGCAAGAATCTTGGCTCAAAAACTCACTACAGTGTGGTTGCCATGGCAAGAATCAACACTCAAGAACATTTTTTTAGTAAGCTACTATGGTTACCATTTCACAAATATTTCTTGCTGAAATTTTCCAACTTGATATTCTAAACTCAAAATACCATGAAGAGTACTGAGTTGTAAATGGAGGGAATCAGGTTTGGCAAATATAAAGCACCTAATATCAGTCGATATAAGTGAAAATACACTATCAATACTGTAAAACAATTAACAGATGCACGAAAAATAACACAAGTATCCAATAGCTCAGTAATAGATTTTGATAATGCATCTTATAAATAGGTAAAATTACACACAATAGATTTTACCCAGATAAGAAAATAAAGTAACAGTATGACTTATTGAGTTTTGATCACACATCAAGATGTTCCACACCAAAGCCACATAGTATATCCAAAACAGTCATTGAGAGAATGAACAGCATTCCTCCCAAGTTATACTTCAGCAAACACAATACAGCTTACAGAGACGGCAACATGGCAATACCGGTACACATTTTTCCTGCATATAAAGCCACCAAAAGGGCCTGATTAGATATTTGCTGCGAGTGAAGAAGTGTTACTGTCCTCAAACTACATATATCTAAAACCTTATCGATTGAGATTTACGAAATCAGAGTGCTTCAAGTGTCTATAGTTGCAAATTGAAAGCAAAATGAGACATGTTATAACATTCAGTTCCTTGCATTATGTTTGTTAGAAACTTACAGTAGGGGACTATCTTCCATCGCTGGTTCTCTCCATTTCCCCATTTCCAGAGAACAACAGTAGTGCCATCATGGATACCTCCGTGTTTCTTATTACCATTGAAAGCATCCATATTCAGGCTAGTATTATTGACCATCCTTATAGCTCTGTAACCTTCACCTGTGTCCTTGCTTTCAGTCCATAGTACAGATTCATCGAGAATATCTGGATTGTAAGGTATCAGTTGCACCTGCAAACAAAATTTTATGGTGGAAGTTTAAGTGAGCTTATTATTATTATTGCTATTTTTTATTAAAAGAAAATAAAAAGGAAAAGGCTATCATGAGGGTTCTATCTAACAATGCCCCATACTTTTCCATTTATGACATGAATGAAAGGCAGAATCCAGATCGACATGAAGAGAAAAATCTCTTTAGTGTAAAAACCAAAATGCAAGTTTTGTAACTAAAACGTATATTCTCTTCTGGTCACATGATGTAGTAATAAAAGTGAACACAAAATTGTTCCTCGAATGAACATTAAATTTTAAAGCTCAATCCGACTTCTAATTGTGGCATTGAATAGGATTACAGTTTGTACATAAGGTTCATAATTATGCAAGTTCTGTGCCCGTGCATAATACAATATGCTTTGAGAATGCATACGCCACAGCACTTTGGAAATGCCAATTTTTTCTATTCTTGACAGAAATAGGCCACTAGGACTATATGCACAGAGGGCAAAGGTAAGCAATGTCAAAATGCCAAATATATATATATATATATATATATAATATATATATATAAAAGACTTCTCACCTACAAACTCCCTGATATAAGGTTATGTACAAACTCATTTTTCATCTCTCGTATCAAAATCCAAGGGATGTTATGTATTCTCTCTCCTGGCCCATCACTCACATAACAACCCTTAGATTTTGATCCAAGAGATGAAAAAAGGGTTTGTACATAATCTTATATCATGGGGTTTGTGGGTGATTAAGGTTAGGAAAAATGGAAGATAAAGAAAAGCCTCAATTGAGATGGAGATGACCAACATTCAACCTCCTTTAAGGACATTCCCATCTCCCTAATATGCTGGGATCGTTACCTATAGATGACCAATTGCATGCATTATATGCTTCCGTACAACAATTCTTTATATTCTTATTACTCAATTGTATAGTATCACATTGATCCCCTGTGGACATGATGAGTTGCGACTGCCAAAAGTTATAGTAGAATGCTTACTCATGTTTTATGTTATAAATATGAATCTCTATCATGAGACGGTAAAGAATAATTATATACATCATAGTTTGCAGATTGTTATTATTACCACTTATATTGAAATCTCAAACTCATGAAGCAACTTGAAATCCAGTTGAGATCCAACAAAGCAAGAATGTGTAACAATTTCAAAAGAGAGAAGAGAAATCTTACAGGATGAGTTTCTCCAATGGAGTGCTTAATGGCCAGGCCAGTAGCTTTATTAACCAAAGCAAAGGAAGGGAAGCCCACTGCATCTTTCACTCTAGTGCTAAACTTCTCATCTTTGTACCAATGCTACATCATCATCATCATCAACAACCAAACCAACAACAAGAAACAACACAACCAGAAAAATAAATCAGTACTAGTAAAGCCAGATTAAACCAGTTGAATTACTATAAAACACAATAGATCAAAAAGTAAACCAGTGAGTGATATCATCTATATTAATTTTATCTAAGTGCAAACTATCCTGATAAAATTATCCAGAACAAACAAATGAAACTATAGATCAAACAGATCAAAAGCAAAAAAAAAAAAAAAACCCAATAAACAATCAGATTATCCCAGAAAAAAGCAAGTAGAAAAAATAAAATTGAGCTTATTAATGATGAGAGTAGATACCTGGAAGTGATCTGATGGGTCAGATCGAGCAAGAATCACTTTGTTCTCTCTAATGGTGAGTGAGAAATTGGGTTCAGCTTTGCAGCAGACCTTGACAGTAGGTTTGTTGGAGAGATAAGAGGCAGAGCTTGAGTGATGGTGCATAACAGATGGCAGATGGGGCTTAAAAGAATGGTGGGAAGTCTCTTCTTCATGGCTCACTTGCGGTGGTGGTGGTCGGTAATTGAATTCCGGCTGATCACTACCGTGATGCACGTGGGTCACATGTGGTGGTGGTGGGGCGTATTCAGTTTCTTGATAATACTGCGGCTGCGGCGGTGGTGGTGCTGAGAATTCAATTTGATGATGGTACGGACGCTGTGGTGGTGGTGGGGCGTCAACTTCATCTTGTCTGTAGTAGGAGGGTGGTTGTTGGGCAAAGGGAGGTGGTGGGGCGTCAAATTCATTTTGTCTGTGATAGGAAGGCGGTTGGGAAAAGGGAGGTGGTGGAGCGCCGCCTAGTGGCGGAGGGTAGTGCGGTGGTCTTTCTTCATCGTCTTGATCGTTTCTTTGGTGAGAGTGGTGACTGCTGTGAGAGTGGTGCCCATGAGGATACTCCATTATCGATCTTCTTCAACACTGCAACTCTTTTTTTTTTTTCTTTTTTGCAGTGCTTGAAGATCATATATATACATAATCAGGAAATAGGATTATTGATAGAGTGACATCTGTAATCAACCAATCATGATAATATATATGGCTGAGATTTATTTATATCATTTATTCACTTTCCTTACTTTTATTAATCCAATCCAAATATATAGCAAATAAAAATTCAATCCAAATGGTATGATATATGGTAAGTGAAAATTCAATCCAAATCATATGGCATGGCAAGTGATGCGGTAAATGACATCATGATCTATTTAAATCACTTGGGACGTTATATAGGTTGTTTCGAGACTATTTTCTAAATAAATATATATATAATAATTTTGAAAACAAGAAAAAAAACTAATTGATTATGAAAATATAAATTTATAATAAATAAGAAATTGAAAGTATTTTCAAAAATAAAAATAAAAGTATTTCAAAAAAAAAGTACCATGGATTAGGATTGATCCAATGGTAGACATCCATTTACTTAATAAAAAAATAAAAAAATAAAAAATAAAAAATAAAAAACTTTGTTTGTTTTTTAAATTAATGAAAATACTTTCAATTTATTATTTATTTTAACTTTATATTTTCCATAATCCATTAGTTTTTTTTTCTTTTGTTTTTAAAATTATATATTACATTAGAAAATAAATTGTGTTGTTAATTTATTTATAAACTATTTTAATATTATTTATTTTTTTAAAGCTCAATAAATCATTTTGATAAGGGTAAAATTGTACTTTTATATATAGTTAGAGTTGACCATTAGTATTTTGGTCCAATGGACTAAAGTGATATATCTTGGAAAAGCAAGAAACTTAAGTTGTTAATATAACAAAAACGTTTATATTGGTGATATTTTACCAAAAAGTAGGGAAATTAATGAAATCACCTCGATATTTAATGAGCATTTATGATTTTTTTTTTCCCTTCACGTTACCACTCAAGGGCTGTCCCAGGCAACCCTCTAGAAAAAAATAAAATAAAATAAAATAAAATAAATATATTATAATAATTTATAATATAGGAAGGCCGGAAGCACCGGAAAGGGTAACATGCAAAACTTTTACTACAAGTTTATTTCTTCGAAACTTTATATAAAATTAGTTAATCTTTTTTTACTTAGAAAATTATAGGTAATTACACAATAAAATCTGAAAATGGTTTCAAAGTGTAACTTATTTCATTTATTTATACCAACTTTAAATCAAAGATATTAAAAATTACATTATATAAAATATGTAATTTTATGTTTGTTTTACATATAATATTTTCTAAATTTTATTTAAATTGTTTGATTACACAATTTAATATTCACTTCATTTTGTTCCAATAGTTAGATTAAACAATTCGACCTACTCATTAATAGTAAATTTGAATAACTTGTAAAATTTATTTATAACATGATATATATATATATATATATGTATGTATTTTAATTATTTTTTGGTAAAATTTAGTAAAATACAAATTTTTTTGTTGTTCAAATAAATTGTAAAAATACACATAATATTATTATTTCTAACATTATAGAAATAAGTTATTTATAAGTTTAAATAATTAATATTCATACATAAATTTTACAACGTGTTTCATATTCTTAAATAGTCTATTATTGAATTGGTGTATCTTATTTTTAAAGAATTAAACAAATAGTTTCATCAAAAATATTCATATAAAAAGGTTTTTATTCTTAATCAATGACTCGCATATCTTGTACAGATTTTATTATATTAGTGTGCACCGCTGAGGAAAATCACAAGGGTTTTTTCCGCAATCCACACTGAATTTAATAAAACAGTAATGCTACACATCCCACCTAAAATCCCACATTTTTCATCCCACTATATGTGGCATGTGAGGTGTCACATTGTGAGTGGATACATGGGGTAGGTGAGATAAATCATCATTAACGTGTATCCATTCACAATTTGACACCTCACATGCCACATATAGTGGGATGAAAAATATAGGATGTTTAGTATTATTGTTAATAAAATTAGTATGAATGTTTGTGAGCCATTAATTGAGTATTATAAATTTATAATATGTTTACTAAACAAAAGTATATAAATCTAATAATTGATAGCTAAGGAACAGACTTTACAATGTTAGAATGTATGGAAGAAAAATCAAACCAAAAAAAATATATATTTATGTATATAATTTAGCCTCGTCAGTAAATATTTCATGGGTCTGCGGTCTGCCCCTGCCTCCAAGTCGGTCTGATTTTATCTAATCCAAAGAGTTGTAACTAACATGTCACTACCAATGACGAATCTTAATGAGGGTTGAACCAGCTCTGTATCTACCTTTTGAAAAAAAAAAATATATATATATAATAATTATTCTTTTAATTGGAATCACCAATCTCTCTTTCCTAAGTCCCAAGTCCCAAGTCCCAATTCATTCTCTCTCTTTCTGACAAATCTCAAATCAATTCTCTCTCCTGAATTAATAATTATCTTCTTCCCTCTAAATCTTCAATTACAAAATTGAATATAACAAACACTAATGCAAAACAATCTAAAAAATTAGATCAAAAATCAATACAAATGATCTGGCAAATGCTTATGGTAATAACAACTCAATTGCTACAAGTATTAGCAAACAACAACCTTATATTTTGTTAAAGGAGAGAGAAGCTCTGCCTTCTCTAGAAAGTTCACCGCCTCCAACCCTTTCTCTCACCGCCTCTTCAGTCCGTCGCCGGTTCCTTGCCTAGGCAGCGGGGGTCGACGGCGAAGGCGCCCCGTAGGGCGATCGTTCTCCCTCGCGTTGGGCCGACCCGATCCGGGTGGGCGTCTTCTCCGGATGCTACAACGGCCCTGGAGCTCGTCCGGCTGTCCTTCTCTTGCCTCCGAGAGGGTCCTTTTCCGGTCGAGTCCGGCAGCTGTTAGATCGACCGTTCCATGTGATTCCGGCCGATCTAGAGCGTTGATTCGGCGGTTGCTACGGGTCGGTGTCGTGGAAGCTAGATGTGCTCCAGCCGACGCCTCTTCGCCGGACGCTCGCCGGCAGACGCGGACCTTCTCCTCCGATCGGTGCTCCGTTCAGTCGGTTGTGTAGTGATTAACTCAGTTTTCAGTTTTAGTTTTTTAGTTTAGTTTCAGTTTAGTTTCAGTTTTTAGTTTAGTTTGTTTAGTCCAGTTGTGGTTGGTTCAGTCCTCTCTTTGAGAGGTTTTTTTGGGTTCGCTTCGGCTGAACTCTCCCTGGTGTGATAGCTAAAGTCTGGGCTGTGCCTCGATGTTTATCTCGATTGGTCCCCAGTTTAGTTCCTGTCTGGATCAGTTATCCAGTTGATGTAACCTTTGTTACTCCCAAATCAAAAAAAAAAAAAAAAAAAAACAACTCAATTGCTACATTATTTAGGTTAAATTTTTTATTAATTATTTGGATAATATAGTATTACTCTTAATCTATTATTTATATTCGGTTCTTTTAATTCAAGTATTTTTCTTAGTTAAAATTTATTTTTCTAATTAACAAGCTAGGGTCTTGGGTTTCTTAGTCATAATTTTAAGTTAGTGTTTTGTTATTTATTTTTTTATGAATTTATTTTTTGATTACAATTTATTATTTATAGTATTATATTATAATTTATGAAGTATTATTTTAATCAAATTGCTTGATAATTTTATGTTACAATGACAAACAAGTGGAAATATGGGGTTTTGTCACTCTTTTAAAGTGGGTTTGCAAGACTATTACCACTTTAATAATTTGAGTTTAAACAGTACCTATTATAGTGAACGGACAAAAATACCCCCACAGTTTTGATATTATCTTCTCTTTTTTTTTTTTTTTCTTACTTTTCATTTTTCCAATTTCTTTTTAATTTTTTGTTCTTCTTCATCTTTTTCGTTGGACCTCCATTGGAGGTTGAATCGACCTCCAGGAGGTCTGTTCATTCAACCTCCATTTGAGGTCGAAATCCTTTGACCTCCATTGAAGGTCGGTTTCGGAGGTTTGTTCTACCTCAATGGAGGTTAAAATCGACCTCCATTGGAAGTCGATGGAGATTGAAAAAGAAGACGAAAAAATAAAAATTGGAAAATTTAATTTTGTCCAATAAGTCTCAGAAATACACAATAAGTCCCGTAAAGATCGAGACTTATTTTATAGTTTCCGAGACATTTTGGGTATTTTTATAATTTTAGAGACTTATTGGATAAAAATTAAAAATTAAAACTTTTTTTTTTTTTTTTCATCATCTTCTTCAATCTTCATCGACCACCTCCATTGAAGGTAGATTTCGACCTCCAATGGAGGTCCAACGAAGAAGACGAAGAAGAAGAATAACAACACAACAACAAAAATTGGAAAACTGAAAAGTAAAATAAAATAAAAATATAGGGTCATTTTTGTATGTTCACCATAATAAGTGTCATTTAAACTTAAGTTATTAAATAAGTGATAGTCATAAAATTCATCCTTTAAAAGGTGCTAATAAATTTTTGAATACATCAAACCAAGAAAAACTATGGTTTCATATTTTTAGAAAAAAAAAAATAATAATCAATTATCGAGTGAGAGTGGATCAAGTTTTTCCTGTAATGTTGGGAATAAGGGTTCAAGTTTACCTTCTTTATCTCAATGGAATAAAAACAATGTTGTCTTATTAAAAGTTTATATATATATATTTATATAATTTTGTTTTAACTTTTAACCCACCATAGCAAAAAACATGGACACTACCTTACCATTTCATGATTTACTTATGTTAATAACACATCATTGGGAACCTGTCCTTTGACTTGATGGTCAGTTGGGTCCTTGAGAAATTCAAGGTCACGGATTCGAATGATGGTAATGATAGATAGATAATGTCCAAATAATAATAATAATAACACATCATTTGGCTGAATTAGGACAAATTTATCTTACAACCAAACAGCAAAGCAACAAAGGATTGAAGGAAGGTAGAGGATCTGACTCCATATAACCAAGCCTCAACACTAAAAGCAAAAGAAAATGAAACTTTTTTGACACCAAAGCCACATAATACACAATCCACTTATTGGGAGAAAGAACAGCAATCCTCCCGAGTTATGCTTCAGCAAACACAACACAGCTTACAAGACGGCAACATATATATGGCAAATCCAGTACACATTTTTCCTGCATATAAAGCCACCAAAAAGCCTAATTAGATATTTGCAGCAGAGTAAAGAAGTGTTTAATGTCCTCAAACTACATATATCTAAAACCTTTTAGATTGAGATTTTAAGAAATCAGAGTGTTTAAAGCGGTTTATAGTTGCAAACTTACAGTAGGGGACTATCTTCCATCGCTGGTTCTCTCCCTTTCCCCATTTCCAGAGAACAATAGTAGTGCCATCATGGACACCGCCATGTTTCTTATTACCGTTAAAGCATCCACATTCAGGCGAATATTATTGACCATCCTTATGGCTTTGTAACCTTCACCTGTGTCCTTGATAATGGTATAAGATTAGTTAATTGTGGAAGAATAATCTTATATGTTATTCATGATTCAAGGTAATATATACACATTACATTATGTAACCTAATAGAGAGAGTAAACCTAAATACAAGTGGTAAGATAGTAAAATACTATAGCTAAACTATCCTAATGTACATAGGAAATATGGTGATGGATTTTACGGGATCTCTTTACTGTTATCATGCCCCCTCAAGATAGAGCTTCCGTCAAGGATGCCTATCTTGAAACGATGATCCGTAAAATGCTGACGAGATAGGGACTTTGTCAGCAAATCAGCCAGTTAGTCCTTCGTATGCACGTGTGCAACCCTTAATTGTTTATGAGCGACAAGAAAGATGATGTAAGCTGTGGTGGACGAGCAGTCATCAAGATCCCCTGCCCAGTCAGAATCGGCAAATGCATGAAGATGGGTGGCAATTTGCAATGGATGAGTAGGCCATGGTTCAGCGAGCCCTTGAGATAACGAAGGACACGTTTGACTGCATTCCAATGGATGGTGGATGGTCGATGCATAAATTGCTATAGTTTATTTACTACAAAGGAGACATCCGGTCGGGTGAGAGATAGATATTGAAGGGACCCCACAATTTGCCTGTACTAAGTGGCCTTCGTAGGAGCACTGCCATCCGCAAGCTTCAACGTTTCAGTCAGCGAAAGCCACTATTGGGGAGAGAGCACCCACACTCAAGGTGGGACAAATATTATATATATATATATATATAATATCTATATACATACCAAGGCCAAGGTTTGAACCTTGGTGGTGGAGCACCCTTTGGGAGACTCCAACCACCAAGGCAATGGGCCATTGGTATCTCGTCAATTATTAATTTTGTTAATTTTATGAATGTTTTAGCTTTTATATATGAAGAATTGTTTTATATGAATCTAATCCATTGGATTGGATGAGATCTAATTGTAATTGAATTGGATCGGATCGGATCGAATTAGATTGTCATTCCTTCAATCCAATCATATCAGATTTGGATCTTGGCAAATCCAAAGGATCCAATTTGGCACACATACCTCTAAGTGATACTATACAAACACATAAAATTAAGTCAAAATTAAATTCAAAATGAAGTGACATGTGAGTTGTCATTGCAGTATAATAAATTATGTGATAATGTGGTAAATATATGGTAAAGACAAACCGATTGAGTTGTATTTGAGCGGATTGTTTTGGGTTGTCTAGCAATCGATTCCATATAAGATATTAGATATAACCAGAAATGCCTTAGCAGTCAGCACATAAAAAAGCAATAGAAAATGAAACTTTTTTTTTGGGATGATCAAAAGATTCAAAACATCAATCATTGCTTTATGCCTTTATCTACATAAATCACATCGTTTGGGTCGTAATGTTACTGATGATGTTTGTCTGTGAATTTTTTAATTTATTTTTATTTCCTGTTAATATTTTGTAAACTATTATAGTTGAAGAATTATTATAGTAATTAGTAGTTGCAAGGATTTTATAATTAGCAAAAACAAGTAGTTGCCATTTGCCAACCACCGAATATAATCCCACTTCGATCTGTCTTTTTCTACATTACTTGAATTGAACCCATAATAAACACAATCATGCCAACACATGACAATAAAGTTTTCTAATATTTGTCAAATTATTATCTATATCATCCTATTTTAATCCTATTATTTTTATTTTTATCATTTTAATTTCATACCAGCCACGTGTCATTTAATTTGGACCTGAGAGGAGATAACATCTCATAATCATTTGATTATTCTAATATTATTAAGATGGAGAATTGTCAAGAAAAAAATAGGTACGTGGATCATAGATCCAAATCACTGATAAAATATATTTTCTCATAAAGAATACCACTGATGTTGGAGAAAATCTCCATCAAACCAGTGGGAAATGCAATGCAATCATCTTTTTTTAAGAATATCATGACTATAAATATATAATACAAATAATTAAATGCATTTTTTTTATTTTTTTAATGTGATATGATATGATTTCATAGCCAATGGAACAATATCAGGGTGCATTGGATTTGCAGCAGATGATCATACACATTAAAGATAATTAATAATGGTTGTATTGACTATTGTGAAGGAACAGCACAAGAGGCTGAGGTTTGAACTTTGAAAGCT